>PVLD010011457.1:0-65160 GCA_004027595.1 Dinomys branickii
CTTTCCCACGTCTCGCCCCGGCAGCCTGGTCCGCCCTACCACATCTCCCCCGGCATCTCAGAGAAATACGCCCAGTTTAAACTTCCCAGCCGAGGTTCCGGCATTCACGCTCACCAAGTCTGTCTCGAGCTGGTGGTGTTTATTAAGGAGGTTCGCTCCCTTGCTGCTCACCCGGTCGCCATCTTCCCCGGATCCTTCGAACTTGAGTTTTTAAATGACTTAACCTTATGGAATTTTATTGTTCACACATTTGTACGATGGGTGGTGTACAGGCTTTGTCCCCTCATTTGCTCAGGGACAGAGAGGGACACAGCATCAGTGCACATGCTGTTTACTTCCCAGGGTTGTGCAGAGTTATTTTTGGCAAATATTTTGCTACTGTGTATCTTAGATCTCAATTTTCCAGTTTCTGACACAAATTTCCTTGCCGCATGCTGACTTCTTATTAAGCCGTGATATATCTCTTAGGTTTTTATTTTTTGTTAGAGCTTCTCCAACAGCAGCTGCTGAAGAGACAAATGCCAAAGTCCAAGTGGCTTAAATAAGTGCTTAAGGGAGAAAGAAGTAACCATATAAAATTAACCTCATTTGTGCAAAATCTCCCTAGATTTCTTAATAAATTGTAAGCTAGAGAATGTATACCGGCTCTAACATTTTACGTAATTAGTAATCAGCTCTAGGATTTCAGTGAACTCTTTTACCTTTGTCCTATCTCAAAATTTACATCTGCAAAATAAAAGTGGATGTGCATAAATGCTGTAAAGATATCTCGAACTCTGTAATTTGGTTATCTTGACACTGGATCAGGATATTTATAACGACCACTGAAACCAACAAGAGAGAAAGCATATGCATGCGTTTAGAAGTAGATATGCTAAATATTTGTGTGTTTATGAATCAAAGACAGATGAGCAAGCTACAGTACATGTAGCTTCACAAATACCGTTCAGAACATCTGTGGTAGGTGATCTCTAAATGACACAAATGATCTTATCTGCTGGTATTCAAGGCCTTGTATAATCCCATCTGCATATGAGATTAGACATAAAGACTTTCTCTAACACAGAATTGGGTAAAAATAATGATATATCACTGACTAACAGGTTACTGTTATGGATTATAGCTAGGTGTTCTCCCAAAGCTTGATATTCTCATTGGGGAGGGGCTTTGAGCTTGTGTTACTCATCAGGGGATCAGTGGATCTTCCTCTCTCTCTATCTATGAAGATCATATGCACATGTGATCTTTACAAAGACCCTTTATTAAGGACTTTGTGGTACAGAGGAGTATTCACATGCATAATTCTCACTGAGAACTAGTTTATTAGCACTAACTTATTAATGTGTCATTGAGCATAACTTCTTTGTAATTCATTTAAAAGGGCCTCCTGATGGCCACTTTCTTACACATATAGGTGTAAGTAAATG
The DNA here is from genome assembly GCA_004027595.1 of Dinomys branickii. Taxonomy (NCBI): domain Eukaryota; kingdom Metazoa; phylum Chordata; class Mammalia; order Rodentia; family Dinomyidae; genus Dinomys; species Dinomys branickii. The sequence goes on from PVLD010011457.1 coordinate 1,428, forward strand.
ATGAAAGGATACTACAACGTCTGACATATTTTGAACAACCATTTTTAAACACACACACACACACACACACACACACTGCATTCATCTCCGCATGAGGCCAGTCCTGAGGTCAGCCTTTATCAGTTTCGTCTGGGGTCAGCGCCTGCAGAAGGGAACAGATTCATGTCAATGTCCCACAGTGTGATGCAGATGAAAGGGGGTGTTCTGAAGTATCTTCTGAGTTATTTCTCCAACATTTTAAGTTATCTATCTTCACACTTGATGTGATTTGGATAACACACGGGCATAGTGTCTTTATTAAGTTCAGGAAATGAAACAGAAGCCAGGTGGTGATTTCAAACCTAGGACATAGATGATTCAGAGCTCTGGCACTCCTCTCAATTGCCAGAGTCCAGCATCAGTGAAATGTCAAATCACATTGCATGTTAAACTGTTACACCTCTGCCGTATGAAAATGTTATACCTCTGCAGTGAGTGAAAGTTGCCAAATGCAGTGATGACACTGTATTCTATAGCATATGAAAAAACCTCCACATTTGATAAATTTGGGCTGGGGATATAGCTCAGTGGAATAAGCGCTTGCCTAGCAAGTGCAAGGTCCTGAGTTCGATCCCCAGTACCGCAAAACAAACAAAAAAAAAAACATTTGATAAATTTAACACTGTGTACATATATCTTTGACATCTTGATTCCTAGATCATATAAGGTATACTTTTCATATAATATTAAAATATGTAGACTATTTTGAGTTGAATGATATCAATATGACATAATAATTTATAACATAACACTATAATATGCTATATACTGCATATAATGGTTAGACCAGTGTAACTACTGAATTAGATGTTTTTTTATTGCTGGGACAAAATACCCATGACGTACAACCTAAAGGAAGGAGGTTTATTCTGGTATCAGTTGGTTCATTCCACATTTGACCGACTGTGAGGCAGAAACAGCCTGGAGAAAAGGCCGTGGCGGAGAGAAGCTACTCACTGGATGGAAGCGAGGAAGCTGAGAGAAGGGAGGAGCTGCAGATAAGGATACAGGCTTCAAGGTCATGACCTTTGGTGATCTACTTCTTCTAATCAGGCCCCGCCTCCCAGAACACTTCAGCTCTAAACTCATCAACATATTAGCACATTCACAAGGGGGATGCTTATGCATGAGAGTCCCATGGGGTAGTCACATATGTACCACTGGGGGAGGATTCAAGCTATCCAATGGGACAGTCATTCATGTACTACTACTGGTTCCAGCTGGCAGTGTTAACCCTCTAATGAGTCTCTCTCCCAAAACTAATCTTTGAACACACGAGGCTTTCAGAGGTGCATTTTAGATCTAATAATAATGTTCTCATCCTGCTCCTCAAAAGTCTAATAATGTCTATCTCATGCAAAATGCACTTAGATCATCTCTGAGAGGTACCAATTATGAACAGTTCTGGCCTTACTGGAAAGTCCAAGTCCAAACTGGAAAGTCCAAGTCCAAACTCTATTCTGACATTCAAGGCAAACTCTTAGCTGTGAGCCCCTGCAAAAGAGAAAAATAAAATTAAAGGAAGCTAATTATTTCCAACATATAATGGCACAAAATATTCCCATTCCAAAAGGGAGGAAAAGGCTATACTTTCAGGGATCACTTCTGTAGAGGGAGGAACACGAGAACAGAAAGGACTTGGACTAATCCACGACCTAAATCCATCAGGGCAAACATTAAGTCCTGTGACTCCATGTCTAGCACCAGGGACAGGTTGTCATGAGATGTGAACTTCAAAGGGCTTGAAGAACCCAACCTCAGTGGCTTCATCAGCTGCAGGCCAGAGGATCTGTCCCTTGGGTTGGCTCTGCTCCCTGGATGTGGCCTTTTTCATCAGTTGTTCTATGTTCTGAATATCTCCAATTTTGGGGGATATCCTACGCATCTTTGGCCTCTATCTTTTATTTTCTGGCACATTCTTCACAAAGACTGTTGTCTAACTTCCCTATCTTCCTTTAAAATTTAGGGAAAAGTCTCCATGATTCTACAACCCTTCTTCCATTTCACACGCTTATAAAACCAGCAGCAGGTGAATGGTTTTCTGCCAGGAGGGGCCGTAGCCAGGCTTTCTGAGACTATGGCTGCAGTGGCCTGTGAGTGCCCAGATAACTGAAATTTTCCTTTATGTCACACTGGCATTCAGAAGGAAGACTCCCGTATGGGAAGAAGAGAAGCTATTGAATGAGTTTATCAAATGATATGCTCTAGTTCTGCAGGTTCTGAGGTATCAAGATGTATCAAGCACAAACAAGCAAAGTAGCCATCCTAACTACTCTGAGTTGTCAATGGAGCAAGAACTTAGTCAACAGATCAAGACAAAAATAATCGACGTAAACTGAAGAAAATAGAGCAAACCAAACTTGAAGCAAAACTCGTGAAATGTTTACTTTCCCTATTTCTATTTCTTTTTGTGTCGGTCTCTTTCTGATCTTTTTCTTTCTTGCCTTCAATAAGAAAGTGAGGTAGTACACAAATTAAGGTCACACACGACAAACGGTAACATCATTTAAACAATGACCAGGAACAACAATGTATCTAATGAGGGAACAATACTCACTGCAGACAAGGAGGCTGAGGAAACGATCGCTTTGTTCACAGAAGCACATGCTTATCTTCAGGCATTCAAAAGAAAAAGAGAAACATAATAGAATACATTACTCTCCGTAGCTAATAAGGTAGAAAACCGAGCATCAGAAAAAAGATATTTCCCCTGCTCTGAAATCTGAGAAGTAACATTACATGGGTCTCCACTGGGAACGTTTTGTATCACAGATAATATTGCAGTAAGGTCTTTAAGGAAGAGAAAAAAATGTGAAGAAACTTTAGATAAATAATGAGTTCATAGAAATAAGACAGAAACGCCAACACTGCATGTAAAGGCAGAGCATGTGAAACTAGTGGAGACAGACAGAAAAGTCACAAAAGATAAGGAGGCAACAAAGTGCTAGACTCCTTTTCACAATTGATCTGGGCATGAGACAATACAGATATAATGATGATATATTCCACGGACAAATATCTACCTGGGTCCATGTCTATATTTTCCCTACAAATTTATTTATCATGTAATACCAATATTTCTGGAAGGAATAATTATGATTCAGAATTCCTATTTAGTGCAATGGCTACTGAATTAATATTTTAGGCTACTTAATATAGTCCCATCATGTTATCCTCTCTTATCAGATTTAAAAGGCTTGCTCCATACATAACACCACACTGCTATGTAAAGTTGGTATTTTCTTATGTGAAGTTGTAGGAAAAAGAATGTAGGTTTTGGAATTTCATAAGTCTAGATTAGAGTTTCGTTGTTTGACCTTGAGCAAGATAGTCAGCCACTTGGACCTTGGCCTTTTCCTATATGTAATAATAGATGTCAGAAGCCACACAATGTTGTTTTAGTCAACCAAGTACCTAGTGCACTGTGGTGGTCTCATAAACGTACACCACTTGGACTGAGTCTGATGGTCCATGCCCATAAGGCCTTCTCAGAGGCTGAAGCAAGAAAACCACGACTTCAAGGCCATCCTGAGGTACACAGTAATTTCAAGGCCAGGCCAGAATGTATAGCAAAACACTCTTTAAAAATGATTATATTGCCTAATGACATTGTAGCTGTCTTTGATACTTTCATAATGACAAAATTGCCTAGTAACTCCTGTCTTATATCATATCTCCATCCCCATCTTTACACAACCATGACTATAAATAATTCCTATGCCCTGATTCATATTGACTGTAAGATAAGTTTATGTATATACTCTTCCCAGCAAATAGGTATGCAATTATTTCATAAATAATGAGTCTAGCCTCTTTTCTATTCCAATAGGATTGGGATATCATATCTTAAATAGGTAAGTAAAACACATTACATGTCAAGTAATAAAAAGGACCCTTCATAATAGACAATTTCTTAAATATTTACACAATAAAAACATGTTTGAGAATACAACCCTGTATCTACAATTTCACTTCAGCAGTTTATTGAATAGCTATCTAATATAAATAGCATCACTCAGGATAATACATGAACTAGATTAAACTGCACATTTTTCTTCATCAGTCTTGTGGAGGGTAACATAGGTAACTAAGGAAATAATGATGAACATAGAATAAACAAGTTTCCAGCTAGTTTCACAAAGGGTGAGGAAATAACACTGAAGCTTCCTGATCACCTGCTCATTTAAGTACTCTGCACATTATTAAATGTATACAGCATTGTAGTGTCTTTTGCGCTCCATGAAATAACATTTCCTCTCAAAAAATGATTCAGAGGTCACATCCTGGAAAATTAATAAGTCAGAATTTTCAGTACAAATAAGTAATATTTATACCCTTGCAAGTTTAACTTCAGTTTTCCCAAATCAAATTGAAAGTCTGATCTCACCTTTTCTAATAAATACAAATCAAATTTAGTCATTCTTTTATCCTTTCTCTACCACCTGAGACCCACAAGTTTTTGCAGAGTTCTTTTCTAAAATTTTTCATTGAAACAAATCTCTGTAATATGGCAACCATCCTAGTTTTTTTCTTAAGATTCATTCTCATTTATTTTGATTAGCAGAAGATATTTCACTATTATAGTTTAGCTCAAGGTAATAGTAAATTTTTTCTTCCAATTGTGCAAGGAAGTTGTTGAAAAGTGTAAAACACTATATTAAAATATTTGTGATAAATTCTTGACAGATCATTGAACTTTCCTGGGCACCATGGAGGGGGAAAGAAAAATAGCTTCTTCAGTTCCGATGACATAAGCTTCCCGCAGCTCTTGGGAGCTGTGTAAGGCGGAAGTCTAGTGGTTAACTCAGAGGTTGTCTGGGTGACTGTAAAGGTACCCTTGTTGATGGGTCAGATACTGCCGAGAAAATAGCAGCACATTCCAGGCTCCATAGACTTATTTCATTGAGGCAGTGAAAATCTCATTCTGATGGAAAATTAAAGTGATATTTGTAGCCATCCATATATTCAACAAGTCTTTATTGAACATTACTGTACCCCAGGCCTTGTTTCACTTGCTAAAAAGACATCGATAAGCAAAGTGGACAAAATTCTCCATCAAAGAACTTATATTCTGATGAGAAGAGGCAGTTATAATCCTTGGCCTGTGTATATATTCTGCACAATGCGCACAGAGCCTAAGGATTTTGATACCCAAAGAACCCACAGAAAAGGTTTAATTTTACTTTATTTTAACTCAGAAGAAAAAAGATAATTATTCTGATAATATACCTCTTAGGTTATATTTCTTCTACCAATGTAACCATGGAGTGTAAGTTTATGCAAAATTTTATGGCAGAAGGGGCCCATGGAAGTTATAATATAGACCTGTAAAAGGCACAGAGAAGGAGTAATTGACACAGAGTATTAGAAAGGGAATTCTGTGGAGGAGAAAAAGGATGCATGATACGGTGTAGACAAGGTTATTTGCAATTTTAAACAGTGTTAGAAAAAGTATCATTGAGAAGCAGTACTTGTTAACAAGACGAAAGGAGCTTAGGCAAGAAACCACCCAGACGTCTGGGTGATCAGCGTTCTAGGCGTGCAAGGACAGGCAGAGGCAAAGCTCTGGGGTAGGAGTCAGTCTGCTTGGTAAAAGAGAGCTCAGGGCACCGAACAGTCCAAGACAGAAGCAAAAGTGTTGGGGATTAGACTGTGTAGTGTGTTTGAGCTCCATTCAGTTTTATTCTGAGTGATATAGGGAGTAGTTGATAGATTTGGGACAGGGTCATTGTTATGGATTGAACTGTGTACTCCCAAAAGCTATGTTCACGTCACATCTCCTGATACCTACGGATGTGACTTACTTGGAAATATATGTGGAATGTGACTTATTTGCAGGTGTAATCCAGTTAGGTTGATCAGTAGGGTGCACCTAGTTCAGGAGGACCAAGAGAACACTATGCAAAGTCAAAGACACAAGGTAGGACACACGGTAATGACAGTCAGAGACTGTAGTGACACAGCTGCAAGCCAAGAGATACCAAGGGCTGAAAGCTATCACCAGAAACCCAGAATGGGCAAGGAAAGGATTCTATCCAGAGTCCTGGAAGGAACATAGCCTGGCTGGTGCTTTCATTTTGGACTTCTAGCTTCTAGAAGACTGATAAACAAATTTCTGTTATTGTATACAATCTCATTTGTTGTACTTGGTTACAGCAGCTGCAACAAACTAACAGCAATGATTTTGTTTTAACAGGATCTCTTTGACTAATGGTTGAGAAGAAATTATAACAAGGGTGAAGGCAGGGAATTGTTTGCATTCTCTCATCAAGAATTGCAGTGGAAACATTCTCAGAGAGCTGCAAACAGGAGTTTATCAGGGAATGGAGTCAGGAGCAAAGCGGGGGAGTGTTGGGGAGTGTGGGGCACAGTAGACTCAACACAGGGGCAAAGGGAGAGGTGAAACTGCAATTCAGGTAGTTACAAAGCCAGTGGGTTGGGGGGCTGAACAAGGCGGCTTCAGAGGCGCCCTGAAGAGAGAGCCTACTCCAAGCAAGTCTGTGAAGAGGTCCCTGCGGAAGGGACAGGACCTTGAGCAAGTTCCCCTCTTCAGCGGATGTAAGGAAATAGCTGAGGAGTTCGTCTGTGAGCAACCTGCATTTCTCAAGCTGCAAGAAAGGAGCACTTTGGTCCTGAGAAGGGAGAATGTTCCAGATGTGAAGAGGACACTGTACTTACAGCGGAGACAATGAAAAGGCAAGAACCAGCACGCCAAGCGAGTGCATGGAATTCTGTCTGATGCATGGCACAGCTGTGGCAGCCCTGTGCGCCCACTCACGTGTCCTGCAAAGGTCTTCCATTCACACAGCACTGTACGTTTTCAGTATACTTAATTTAGTAGCCACAACAACCTTGTGATATAAGACAGACATTTGAATATACAAGTTCTACAGATAAGTAATCTAAAGCCCATAATTATCAAATGATTTGACCAATAAAATGCAGATAATAGGAGAGCCCCAAAACACGGTCTTTTGAATTCATGACTTGAAATCTACGTTCATGTCACTTTACCTAAATGTTATGTCAGTGACGTGGCAGGGGTTAGGCTTCACATTTCATATGCATCTGTCCTTTGTTATTTTGGAATTACTGAGAAAGTGTCAGTTACTGGATATATGTTTATCAAATTCGCATCAGTTTCTTCCAGGGCTCATGAGTGAAGTATACTTGTCAACATCTCTTACATTTAGGTGCAGGACAGACTGAATTCTTGGAAAAGAATCTGAACAGAAGTCGTAAAGATTATCCAGGTCCATACAACAATGCAAAGAAAATGTGCTCTTCCTCTGTTCCTTTTGGGTATCCCAGGGTGGCCATGAAAGCTGTGTGTCCAGATGGAGGAATCTCTACTTGTCTCTGTCTTTAAAGATTTGAGAACAAAAATATCCACATATCAACACTCCCCTTCAGTTTAAAATCCTGATTTGGGGTTATCTCACCCATTTGAAAATCAGAAACACCATGCATATGCTGTAGTGTGTTACACAGAGATTTGGAATTTATTTCATGATTTCATGTGAATGTAATTAAAATATCCTATTGAAATTTAGCACTGCTTAAAGTTAAATATAGAAAGCTTCTGGTATGCACGTATTTAATTTTTTGGTTATCCAGTCACATAAAATTATTTTCTTATTTAGTTGTTAAATTATGAAGAGATAAACACATTTACAGAATTCTGAATTCTTATAACATGTGAGTGATTTCCTCTCACCACCTGGAATGGTGCTGGTTTACAGTACTTGATGTGACCTGGGTCATTTGCCTTCCCTTTGTGGGCAGGTACTATGACTTTGCAAATACATAAAAAAGGAACACCCAAGAAAAAGCCTCTTCTTACCAGAGGTGGAGAGACAGGAATGACCAGCCAAAGCTCCTTCATAACTACTACTAAATTCTGCTGACTTCTTCAGAGGGAAAATGTTCCATAGAACTACAAGGGTTGTTTTCTTGGAATGAAGTACCAATGTGTACACAGTACTTGAATTTCAAGAAAGAGAGTGAGTGTCTAGATAACCAACCAAAATATCTCCTTGCATCTCATCTAGGTTCATTTCTGTACAGTCTTCCATGTTTTTTCCTGCAGTTTCATATTATCTTCAGTACTTCTGGCTGGCTAGAAGCAAATAATTATATTGTAGCTCATGTCTCCAATTGAGAACATATCACCTCTGATTCATGAAGCAACATAGTGAGGAAAAGAAGGCAGCACTATAGACTGGTAGCTTCATGGTCTAGCCAGAAAAAAACAACGGCTCTGTCAACCTCAAGTCCAGTGATTCTGGGAAGACCAGATCAGCCTGATAATAAAAGTGCTTTCCTCTTCCACTCCGTGGTCCCATGAACTGTAGTCAGAGGGGAAATCTATATTACAACAAATTTCTTCTGAAATCTCCACCAATGTAGAAAGGGTTAGAAAGGTAAAGATGATCGAATAGTGTAGGTTATTGAATGTTCAGGCTTCAGAAATTTATATCCTCTGCATCACTGTAAATAAAGTGGGAAAGATATCTATGCTTCTAGTTTCTTGAGAGGATAAAGTATAGCAACACATGAGAAAAAGCTTTGTACAAACAAGGTGATGGTCTTTGCTTTCAGAGTTATGGTCTAAAGTTAAACTAACTACAGGGAAAACTGTCATACTTTACCTATTTTCAGTGAAATACTGTCCTTTGGCTTCATAATTACTTAGATTATCTCCTAACTCTATTGCAGTTCTTTAATTCTAGTGACTTTTCTTCAGTTGATTCCAAACCATTAACAATAACAATGATAAATCAAGTGTACTTTTCTAGCTATTCCAGTGCATGTCACAACATACACTGGACATCAAAAGGACTCCACTTATTTTGAAAAATGACAATTTTTCCCTATGAAAAAAGACCAATTTTGATTTGATGGTTGTTATTTAGATATAGAAACCTATATTTATAGCATGATATATTTATGATATTTATGGAATGATAGGTATACATATTGACATTAATCAGAATATCTTAATTAATATCTTAATAATTTAACATCATACATTATGTAATATCTGTAGTGAAGTATTTTGCACACCATCCTATCCACCATGGGATTGAGCACTGTATTTCAAATTAGAGAATACCCATTACATTTTTACTACTTTTATTCTGTTATTTATAAGAGAAAAGGTGAGGCATGTGATTGAAGAATATGCGGGCAATGAAGAGGTCATCTAGGTGGTAGCACTTGTGAAAGTGGTATGACTAACGTTGCCACGAGAATAACACAATGTGTCCCCCAGGAGTTCGTGTTCTAAAGTATTTTAGCACAGGGTCTGATTTCCAAGTCCCATTGTGCCACAAATTGCATGTTAGCAATGTATTTACACATCTGTACAAAAATTTCCTCTTGTGAATATCTGATTTTGGAGTTTAAATATGGAAGCCGAACTTTCTAATGAAACCTAGTAGTATTTATCCAATTGTATCTTTCAACAAGTATTGCGCTCAGTCATGCATGGCTCACAAACTATAGAAAGGTGCCCCTCACAGCTGAGGGAACAGGAAGCCTCAGATCAGAGGGCCAGCGGGGTTGCGTTCCAGTGAGGGGCCTTTGCCATGTCGCAGACTGCCAGGTCATCTTTTACCCGCATGCGGAAAAGCCAGCAAGAGAGCTCGCTGAAGTCCCTGAAATACCGGCTATGATCCCACTCCTAAGGGCTCTATCTTCTGACCTAGTTACCTCTCAAAGGCCCCGCCTCCTAACAGCATCACACTGGAGGCTAAGGTTGCAACACATGAATTGTAAGCAGGCACAAACATTCAGACCACTTCAAATACTCTTCACTCCTAAGCCTTCTCTACTGTCCGTGGTGATGTATCGAGACCCTTTGCTCAGTATAGCCTGAAAAATCCAGGGAAAAGATTCTGATCAGCCCAGCTTGAGTTAGTTGCTTACCCTTGGCCGGTCATCTGTGGTTTAAGCACGGGATCAAATTCCATGCCCAAGGCTACTTTGTATAACATCTTTCTGTGATCAGGTATACAAACTATTTTCAGACAAGGGGAGTAACTATGGATTATGAATCTAATGTTGGTGTCTATTATAGTCTCAGTAGAGGGAAACAGAAAAACCAGAGGCCAGAAGAGGTCAGAAAAAGAATCAGAAGCCAGAATATTTCTATTTCATTCATTTACCAGCCATGATGGTTATTACTACCACTGGTTGATCCTAATATATTCATTAGTCAAGTACAAATATATTTGCCTTTTTGAGAGGATCTTAAGACAACAGTGTTGAGTTCTGGAATATTTTCATATTTCTAGAGTCTAGATACTGCAATGTGATGCTTTTAATGCAACATGTTTGTGTGAATGCTGAATACTTATACAAGAGTGCTGTTCCATCGCTAGCATTTAGAGTAAGTGGCTGTAAGCAGTGTGTGTTGAGCCCAGTTTGGAGTTACGAAAGGTAACTAAATTGTAGAACGTAAAACAAGGTAGCTGGGAAAGATTGGGGGGGGGACTTATAGATACTACAGCTCCCCAGAACTGATATACATGTATGCAAATATTTGAGAAATTAGGAAAAAGAGCTTTAAGAAATTTTTCCATTGGATTTTAATGGATGATAAGGTTCCAGGTCACTAATAATGGGAGAATACACAGATTCACCTTTGGACTGTGACAGGAAATATGAATTGTTTGAAGGCGTGAATAGGAGATATTATATAGGAAGGGCAGTATCACCTGGGTAAGATTTTACAGTCTCTTAAAACAAGCCTTTAAGGAATATTCTGGGGAACCGAGAAGGACAGGGGTACCTGTTAGGATTATGCTGTCTCTTAGGGCAGCTATGTTCCGAGAGCCTATGTAATCTACATTTGAGTCATTATTCCTGTGAACCATAAACCCCTTAAATTCTAGTCATGCCGCACATACTGGAAGTCTGAGTGCTATGCTTTTCTGTCTGCTTTGCAGATGTGATTTAACCCTGATTACCTTGATTTGTCAGTGTATTTAGGCCCAGTAGCATTTAAGATTGTAACTGTCTGCTGATATTTGATTGGATATTGAGAGTATTATCCCTGATGGCAAAAGCACAGTCATTTGAAAACTCGTGAGAGGTTACACTTGGCTGAAGTAGATGATCATTTCATGTGAAAGTGCCATTGACTTGTGTCCCCATTTGCTATTTGTTCGATTAATGTACATAAAGATGAATATACGAAAAGCCAGCTGAGGGTGCTCACAATGGCAAGCCCAGGCTGAGGAAGGTCTAAGGCACGAAAGCACCTGATGGTCAGTGGGACGCATGCCTGAGTGGAAAGATCTGTGCTTCCCAGCGCAGGATGGGGAGAAGGCGAAAAGCAGCCGCACAAATTTGCTAAGTGTTTTGGGAAGCAGAGGTGCTCCTGTCTGTTTCCTGTCTTTTCCTCTTTGATCCTGCATGGTAGGCAGGACTGCTAGAACTGGAACCAAGGGGGACAGATGCAGTGGGTGAGCAGTAAGACCTCGGACTGCAGTGTCTATTTTGGCCTGGGGTAATTTGGTGGACTACATATGTCATACACTCATTACCTCTGAGCATTCACTTGAAAGAGAAATAAACTTCTGTCTTGTTTATGTCATTACGGATCCTTGTTTCTGTTGCTTACAGTCAAAATAAATACCACCTGAGTATGTATGTATGTTTTAAAAATTAGTTTTTGGTTTCACCGACTTCTCTTTTCAGTTGCTAGCTGAATAACTACTGATTTCATATGGCTTAAATATATTTACCCCTCCACATGTATGGTAACAATTATATCTGAGATGTGTATCATTGTACAAAGTCCTTGTTCATACCTCTGTTTACTTAGATGGAATGCACACAATCTATGAGACAGTTTAAACACACTGTCCGTGCTCCTTCCAGAATAGTTTTGTGGATGAACATTGCTCGTATATGAATATCTCTGGCCCCAATACTTCCACCAGAGTATAGTAGTGGGTCATTGTTGCTACTCCAGCTAATTTCATGGGCAAAACATGAAACATGATGGGTCTCTTCATTGTATACATGTTTGTGCACTGGATTTCTGTTGACAGCATGTATCTCCTTATATTTTTTGGCAAATAGTATTCTTTTGGTGTTCCCAAACTTTCATGCTGTTGGGAATCTTAGTGTATTTCCTGCTGATTCGAAAAGGATACTTCTGTCAGTAAATTTTAACAATTACTAAAATATTTTACTTTTGTTTATTCACTCTGATTAGTTATTCAGATTTCTTTCCATCTGGGGACTACTTTTTCACTTGGCAAATATTTCTTTTCCATTTTAATGGCACTGAAGTCAACAGTGATATATTTTTCAAAAAGCACTCAAGTGTGCGTAGAGCTACTTTATATAATAACATCAGTGTCTAAAAGTCATTGATACTGTCTTGTCCCTGAGAAGGTGTTAAATATAACTGTGCAGAAAAGAGGCACAAGATTTATTTTATGGAAGGTTCACCTTAGGAAAACATTGGCAAGAGCCACAGGTTTCCTGGCAATAGAATGGGACACTTTATAATCTGGTCAAATATAGAAGACTACACGCACCACATTAAGGATAAGTTGGAAGGAGCAAATCTGAGTTTGAAATATAGATAGCTGCTACCTGGACATCTGACTGAACTGGATAAACAATTAGCCTATGTTCTTGCTTTCACTGCCTTCAACTGTTAGTCACTTTTACTATTTTTCCTTTTCAAATTAAAAAAGAAAAGTAAAAATTTTCCTTCATTATGGTCTTTGTAATTTTGCTTATTTTTTTAAAATCAGGTTCTCTTTGGTGAATACTTTCAACTAGTTTTTATTGATTATAATTAGTTTTCAGTTGCTATGTTTGGTATTTTGATAAATGTGTTACTCCTATTTTGAAAGTTTGTTCTGCATTCTGCCGTAACTGCCCAGTTATGAGAAGGTAGAATCTAAAAAGTGATCTTTAGCTACAATTTGTATTTCTGCCACCACTACCACTCATAACATTTAATATACACTTTTCATGCTGTTCTTTCAAAATATTATTTTATTACTTTTGTAGAGAAGCCCATTAAGCACTGGAGAGATAGGCTGAGTTGTCTCTGTTTTGCCTTGTTTACCAATAAGTGCCTCTTGCCACAATTTGGTAATCTACTCTTTCTAAAACCATTGTTTAAGTTACAGCTGACCTAGGATGTCAGTTTATGTTTTCACGAACCTATGGGAGTTCATGCATGTCCAATATTAAGCAAATCAAGCAGCTGCAGTTGAACATGTGAACATCTATTTGGTCAGAATTCAGCAATATCATCAAATCTCTTTCTCCATCCTCCATTTAAAAAGCAAAAAGAATTACTGGTAATCTTTCCTCATATAGAGAATGAAAACCTGGAATTTGCAGTCAAGGAAGATCTTAAAATCTGAGAAGGCACATGGATAAGCAATTAATTACTTTTAAAAAATCAGAATGAAGTGTATATTATTATAGAGATACTACCAAGGTGCTACTGTAGGAGTTCCTTAGATTTCCATTGCTGTGACAAATATACTCGATGAAATCAACTTAAAAGGCAGATAGATTAATTACCACTTAGAGTTTCATTGTGTGGTTGGTTGGCGTCATTATTCTTGGGCCTGGGGCAGGCAAATCCATGGTGCAGAGCTCAAAGGCAGGGAGAAAGCAAGCACTTCCAGGTGTCCAGGAAACAAAGGACAGAGGCGATGGGCTCCCAACCTTTCCTCCAAGGACACACCCCTGAAGACCTAAATCCCTTCCTCAGGCCCCAACATTTAAAGGTCCTACCATTTCCCAATGCTGCTAGGAGCTTGTGGCCAAGTCTTTGACACACAGGCCTTTGGAGGATGTTTAGGAGTCAGACCACACAACCGGGGTATAATGGAATGGAAAGAGCGACTTTTTAATTTTATTTTTACTTTGGTGTTGGTGAGAAAAAGCTTCTCAGAGAACACAGCTTTGAAGAATGAAGGAGATCCAGGCTGTTATGACCTTGTAAATTCCACGCAATTTTAGGTTTTCTGGTATGGTGGGGCTATTCTCTCCTGAGGAGCTCATGGAAAGTCATAGATCCTTCAGTCTGAATATAACCAAAGGCGATTTGGGGATGTGGGGTGCGGATATAACGAGCTTGTTGGAGGCATACAATAGATCTCAGCACCCGAGGATTTATTCATACTGAAAATAAGAGCCGTTTGAATCATGAAGTTTTGCAAAAAAAAAAGACCATAGAAATTGTATACTTAATCCTTTTATTTACAAAGGCCTAAATCGGTTCAGTAATTGACCAAGGCCACTCAGTTAACTTGAGCAAACTCTTCATGTATCAGAAAGCACAGGCACTTTTCTTCGGTGTCCATTATGGTAATTTTTAATTGATGATGTGAAATAAAATCATTAGATCCCTATGTCCAGTTGTCAGAGATAACTTTAAACTCCGAGATGAATTTGGGGTTGAGGTAAGTTGGAAAGAACATAAAAGGGACTAAAGGCAGAAAATGTTTTAGGACCTGGTGACTGTAAAAATGAAAATATGGAATAATCTCACCTAAAAAACAACCCTAAAACCAAAAAAACAGCAGATACTGCGAGGAGGACTCAACCTGATTTCCTCTACTCACCAAAGGAGCAATGGGAGGAAGAGAAGAGAGAGGGAGGGGAAGAGGCAAGAAAGGGCAGAGAGGGAGGGAGAGAGAGAGAGAGAGGGGGGGAGAGGGAGGGAGGGAGGGAGGGAGGGAGGGAGAGAGAGAGAGAGAGAGAGAGAGAGAGAGAGAGAGAGAGAGAGAGAGAGAGGGAGGGAGAGACAGGGAGGGAGAGAGGGAGGGAGAAGAGCGGCGCGCCAGCCTGGCAACCAAGAGAGAGGTACTCTTTGTCTGACAAACCCTGACAAGGAAGCCTCAGTAGCAGCCCTTCCGTGTGCACCTCCAAGCGTCTGGCGAGCTGCTAGGTGGAGCCCGCACGCACTCCAGATCCGGGTTTTGCCGGCCACCCCTTCCCCGGCCCAGGCCCTCTCCGGGCTCCTCCGAGCCCCTCGCTCGCCCGCCGGCCGCTCATTCCGGCCTCGGCTCGGGTCCCGGCTGCGTCCGCCGCGCAGGCTGCTCGGCCCGGCGCCCTCGCGCTGCGCCCGGGACCTCACGCTCGGGGATGCAGACGCCGCGGCCGGTCCTGCCGGGCGCCGCCACCCGCCTCGCCCGGGCTGCGCGCTGCCTGCGCCCCCGCCGCCGCCGCCCGTGACGCGCCCCCTCCCTTCCTTTCTTCTCGGGCTCCGCGGTGGGCGCGGGGTGCACGGCCGGCCGTGCTTGCAGCAGCTGCGCGTGTGTGCGCGCGTGTGTGCGTGTCTGCACCGCGCGGCCGCTCCGGCTCCCGCGGAGTCCAGGAGAGGAGGCGACGGCGGCGGCGGCGCGGAGCCCGGGCCGCGCGATGGAGCCCCCGCGTACCCGCGGCCGCCCGGCCCGGCCCGCGAGCTAAGCCGCCCGCCCCCGGGCTCGGGGCTCGTAGCCCCGGCTCGCAGCCCTCGCGGCCCCGCGCCCGCCGCGCCCCGGGCAGAGTTGGCGGCGCTCGGCCCGGCTGCCGGCGCAGGTCGCGGGCGGAGAGCGGAGCCCGGAGCGGCGGCGCGGAGCCGGGGAGGAGCGCGCGGAGGAGCACCGGGCCCTCGCGCCGTCCTGCCTTCCATCCCTCCCGCTCCGAGGCGGCGAGGGGAGGACGCGGAGGAAGAGGAGGAAGAAGAAAGGGAAGGGGGGGGTGGGCACTGGATCCGAGATCGACGGGGGATGGTGGAAGATCCTCGCGCTCGGCAGCGTCTGCTCCCGAGCGGCGGCGGCGAGGGGCGCAGCAGCCCGGCCGTGGTGGCGGCGACGGCTGCCGCAGGTTGAGAGCCACCCGCGGTCCCCGGGCCGCCGCCGAGCCCAGCCCGACTCCGAAGTTGTGCAACTGTGGACTCCGGAGACGTTTGAACCCTCCTTTCGCCGTGCTCCGCTGTCGCCCCTTTGGGGTGCGGGAAACGTAAGGGGAAACGGGCGCTCGCGGCTTTTTCCCGCCCCGTCCCCTTCTCCATGGCCGTGTAGCCGAAGAAAGGGAGAGAGACTTTCTGTTGTTTGCTGAACTGGGGTGCACCCTCCCGCCGCCCCTCTGCACTTCGTCCTCCGTCTCCGCCGCGGGTGGCGGGGACCCGCGCTGCCCGGTGCTCCATGGCTGGATTGGAAACTGCGCCCCGCTGCAGGTTGTTGAGGAGCTGATGGGACGAGCTCGCGACCGGCGGTAGCGAAAGGTAATTTATGCCTCGCACTCTTTCTAGTAGTGGTTGCCCTGGCCGGGCGCAGGCGGTGGCATCTGCCGGACTAGCAGCTGCGGGGCGGGGGTGGGGGGGTTTGCGGGGTTCGCGCACAATCACCTTCCACTCGCACACTCGCCTCACACTCGCCCTCGCGCGCGCGCGCGCACACACACACACACACACACACACACACATACACACAGTCATCCGATCGTGATGCGGGGCTGGGAGGGAGCCTCCAGGCTGGTGGGCGCTCGGGTTTGGTTGGGCACGGGTTCGAGGTTTCTCCAGCCACTGGGCGATGTGGCGGCCGACGGGTGACCAACGGGAGAGGAGACCCGGCGCCTTCGCGGGCGCAGGGGCGCAGGCACGGGTTCCGTCCCGGAGTTTCCCCTCCCCTCGCCCCGCGGGTCTGTCCCCACGAGGGCAGCCGGCAGTCAAGGGGGCGCCTGTTCTCCGCCCGGCCGTGGCTCTTCCAGTCGAGGGGAGAGGCTGGAGGAGCGCCGGGGACCGGTGAGGAGCGGGGCTCTTGGATGGTGGAGAATGCGGGGCGGCGAGCCTGGCGCGACCCTCCCGACGCCGGCCGCCAGGTCTAAGGTGGCCGCGTTCGCCCAGGTCGCGCCCCAGAGTCGAGGAGCAGCGCCGGCTCCTCGCACCCTGCCCGCGTTGTCCCCTTCACGGCAGTTTGGTGTAGACCTGCGCGCCCAGGCTTTGTTAGATGGTTGTGAGTGGAGGAAGCTGCCACTTTCGTAGGTGGCCGGCGGTGAGCACGGGCAGCGGGTGGTGCCGAATGAATCCGGAGCCGGGGTGTGGTGGGCAGAGCCTCAGCAGCCGCGGCAGGCGGTTACAGGTAGGAGGGCTGGCACCTGGCCCTTCTCCCCGGAGATGGGAAGTCTCCGCGCTGCAGCCCAGCGCCACTGCCTCCGCGACCCAGACGCTGGTCCCCGTCGGCGCTTTCGGGCGAGCGTGCCAGGCCCCGGCAGTACAGGTGTGTGTGTGTGTGTGCGTGTGTGTGTGCGCGCGCGCGCGTGTGTTCAGGGATGGGAACGACCTCCTCTGCGGGCTTAGTTGGCATTGGGGTCCGTATGTGCGTGTCTGCGTGTGCGCGCCCCGAGGATGGCACGGAGATCTGTGCTGGGATGGGAGAGCTGATGCTTCCAGAGCTAAGCTTGCTCATCGAAATCGCTTGGGATCCGCTTAACTGGAAAATCTGTTCTAAGGAGGCCAAAGCCGAGGGGCCCCGGCAGGGTTGAGAGGAAGACTCGGGGCGCGTTCCTTCTCCCAGGGAGAGACGCAGCTGGGTGACTGCGGGCGACGCGTGAGTCTCTGGTGCAGCACTCGACGCACCCAGCTTGGACCAGCTCGAGTGGTTGTCTCTCGCGCAGATTGAAGTAATTGATCAGCCCCTGGCCCCGAGAATGCTCTGGCCACTTTGTTTGGATAGAAACACGCACTACCTTTATTTGTGGCTGGAGCTAGAGCGTAGTTGGGCGAACTGGAGTCTCCTGAGGCAGCTGCGGGGCGCCTGCTCCCTGGGTCTGCGTGTGATCCCTGCCTGCCGTAGTCAGAGAACATTGTAAACATCGGTGTGAGCATCCTCGCCACAGTCTCCTTCCGAGCCGAGCCGAAAGCACTGCTGTCTGTGGTGTTTACTTTCCTGGGTGGACTGCACATTAGGAAGTAGAAGGCTTCTTGCGCTTATGATTTTACATACTTCCAGCCAGCTGCTGGGGAAATGAGACACATAGACTCCGGCAGGAAGGGAAAAAACTGCTTTCTGTGTTTTGCTCCGAAGTAAACAGGCGGTTCGCTAATTTTAGTGCCTTACGGGTTAGCATCACTGAAGAATATCATCGCAGAATCTGCAGAGAAACACTTGTGTAGCGAATTTCTATTCGGAGATTCTCCTATAATGTTATTTCCCTGTGGGATCAAGAGCTTAGCCAGATTTCTTAATATATTTTTGAATTAGTAATGGTTCTAAACGATCTGAAGTTCGGGCGCCCCGTTTATCTGTGCAGGGATTACAAATAGAATCGGTAGTTCTGTTATAGTAGCATCAAATGAGGATACCAGATAATTTGGGTAGAAGTTGAAGGATATTTATGTTGAAATATCTCCCAGCTTTGTTGCATCCAGGTTTTTAAAATTTTTATTTTAGTAACTAAAGGTAAAAAATGTGCAAAGATTTTTTTTTTTCGGTACTGGGGATCGAACTCAGGACCCTGCGCTTGCTAGGCAAGCGCTTATTCCACTGAGCTATATCCGCAGCCCTGTGCAAAGATTTTTAAACAGCTAACTTTTGTAAAGATAAGTGCTTTTTCAATTTCAACAATGCAAAGATTAAGTTCCTTAGTTCCAGGTTAGCTCTGATGGCTTCAGTGTTGGTGGAAAATGGCTATGTTCTGTTTTGTGTTGAAAGTATGGCTTTGTGAATGCACACATGGTCTTTGTCTTTCCGTGCTCTAATTGCTTTCTTTTTTAAAAAGATAATATTGATCTCTTGAAAAAGCTGAGGTTGGTAATGAAAAATATCGAATCATGGACGCTACATTTTGATTAAATTATACTTTATAAGAGGCATTCAGGTGACCATCACCCTAATAGGAAACTTGGGGAGTGATGGCATAACTCATGTAACATGAGAAGATTTGACCGGATCTAGTCTTTGTCTTCTAGTAGCCTGCGTTTCTTAGCAGTCGTACATTCCACAGGTCCTGATGTCATTAGAACTGTGTCTCAGTGTATTGTGCTGTCTTGAGCTGAAGGTGAATGTGTGTTTGCTATTTCACAGCCTGGCTTTATCACTAAATATTTAATAAGCTACTCCTCCAGCGTCCGTATGGCTGGACTATGCCTACCAACTTGGGAGATATGATTAGTAAAAAGGATGTGTGAACTACTTATTTATTTATTTATTTATTTATTTATTTATTTATTTTTGGTAGAGATGTTAGACTGTATCAAGCTTGCTTGGTCAGGAGAGTGATAAGCCAGCGTGTGATTTGTTTGATGGATATGTGCTTTTGATGTCTCAGTCTTGGCTGCGTGGTATGATTATCTTTCAGATGAGAGCCCTGCTCAATGATATGGATTGCAGGTCTTTCAGAAATGATTTTCTTAATATTACCCTTCTTACATTTTGCAGATTTAAATATTCCTTTCCTCAGGGAATAATAGAGAGTATGGGACTTGCTGGCTCCAGCCCGAGGTACCTGGCGTGGTTTCTGGTACTTAGGGTAGGCATGTTTTTATAGACTTGACTTACTTTTGATTCCTTCTGTGAGCTATATCAAAGGAAACCATAAAGTTAAAAAAAGATTGTAAAAAATGACAAGATTTGAAGTAAGTCAAATCATATAATGCAAAACTAAATTGTTTTTTTAGACTTGATTTGGACCACTTTAAGCCTCAGTTGAAACTCTTTGGAAAGGGAAGTGGAAGTGACAGTTACTGTTAAAAGTGGGGCATTTTGGCCCAGAAATCAGTGAGGAAAATGATTGCCATTTTTTTATTTAGGATCAAACACTGATTTTGAGAAATACTGTGCAGCTTTCATTCAGCATGTTGTAAGTGGAGAGAGTAGTTGGAATTGCAGAGAGTTGTTCCTTCCTTAAATTTTGCAAATGGCTACTTTCCCTTTGATTACTTAGATTTGCATTATATTCAAAGTATGGATTTGTTCACTTAGGGAAGATCCCTAAAGACTGAGACTATATTGTAATGCATCATTTGTTTGCCCTAAAGGATGTATGCACATTTAGATTATTACTGCAGTGCCTTTTCTTTAATGTGAATACATTTCTTTAAAGAACACCCTATTTTATGATACAGTGATGAGGAAATTGTTAAGGATGAGTAAGGCCTCTTGTTATTTTTTCTTTGTTATCTCTCACTATGTGTGTGTGCGCGCATGTGTATGTACATGGGTAGAGAGTTGTTGATCAGTGCAGAGAAAAATTCAGAGTTTTCATTCATTGTGATTTTGAGATTGATGTTTATTGACCTTCGAGAAGGCAGTGTGGGTACCCACACATTAGTTAGAGTCTGTGGTTCCAAAGATGTATAGATTTTCATCTCAAAACCTTTAGTGTATTATCTTGATCTAAGTATCAATGAAATTAACTCTACTACTGCATGAGTACCCTGGTGCATGTATACATATTTAGAGTAGTGAAAGGTGCTCATTCATTCACAAGTACAAAATATAAAGAAAATATAATTGTCTGACTCAGAAGCAATTGAAAGCCTCTATTTTGTAGGGTGGATGACAAGACTGAGCCCTTTCTGTATTTGAACATAATGGATTCTGTAATTTTTAAAATCTTGGTTTGTGTTTTGTAGTGCTGGGGATTGAAGTTAGGGCCTCAGTTACGCTCCTCTCAACCACTGATACGCTCAGTCTGCAGACTGCAAATGTCACACACTGTGTCTTGCTTGTGTCTTCCAGACACTTAAAACAAGACCTTAGTTTCACTGTTAATGTTTGTCTTCCTCAGAGTAATTCTTCAGAGAGATAAAGTTCAAATTTGGTCCACATTATTCAAGAAATTTAATGATTACTATTGTTGGTAATCTCTTTTATTTTGAAAACTATTTTTGGCATGAAAAGATAAACAACCCTACTGACTGTTTCTGTCTGCTAAAACTTATATGTCAGGGATTTTGTGGAACAGCTTCTTATGACAGTGTTGTCAAGGTGTGATTGGAGAACCCTGTGGCCCTTTGAGAGGATGTACAAAGAGAAAAGCATTTTCTTAATAATGCTTAGATATTATTTCCTCTCATTGTGTAACAGGTGCCCAGTGGAGTTTTTCAGCAGGTAAAGTGTGCAGTGATATCACTGTACAGATGACATATGGCATATAAACTTTTATAATCTTGTTTGAAAATTTCCCCAGCTTATTAATACAGACACATTGATGGTTGCAGAAGATATAATCAAAAATCACATTGAGTCATTAATTTTTCAGGGTGTCAAATAATCCTGGTACCAGAATGATTGAGAACATCTCAAATAAGCTCCGAAGATGGTATCTCTTTTTCTTACAAAAGGCACCCAAACTATAAACGGAGCCACAAACTGTGGGAACTTTGAAAAGAACTGGCTGGTTGAATATTATTTATTACTTATTTCACCTGTGTATCATTTTGTTTCTTAAAATTCCAATGAAGAAAACTCTCTGTCAGTTTTTTGTTTCCCATACAGTGAAATGGGAAGTTTAAGCCTGCGTATCTCTAGCGTGATCTCTTCACAGGAGCAAAGGGGAACTGTACAATACAGGCATTCTTTTGACCAGAAAGGCACAATGGGGCAGAGGTTATGATGAAGGGATTCCAATGGATTTGCTTGAGTTTGAGAATTTATTCGATTTGGGGAAGGTGCTTGATCTAACTGGGCCTCAATTTCTTGATTCATTGTAATGGGCTTAACAATTGTACCAAATTTACAGATAATTTTGCAAATTTAATGGGTAAATGAATACAAAGAATGAATGGCAAATTAATAATATTATTTGTTGCTGCTATTATCATTTTCATCATTATCACTGATATTAGGGTTCTTGAGGGTCCTAGGAGACAAATCTATACTTCCTGTGATTCACATATGCAGTTATGTTTCTCTTTACAGGAGAGTGTGCCTCATATTGTTACTAAATTTTAAAGTTTCTTAAAAAAGGTAATCTTGCCTTTATTTTACTCTTGTACTTTCAAACTCAGGCAGAATTATTGGCTTTTTTATAGGAAGAGTTAATAAGTCACCTTTGTTAGCTTGAGCTAAGTTTGAAGTTGGGCAGTGAGTATGAATGCCCAATTAAAGCTAGCTTTCAAAGACCCTAATTGAATGTTTATGCGTCTTGGGAATTATTAGGGAGGAAATCAGTTTTCTGAAGTGATATCAGGAGAACGCACTACATGCTTAATCTGTTAATCACTATCTAAGCACCACAACAGGCCATTTTGAGTGAAAAGGATCCTTGGGGTAATTGTACACTGCGGTTCAGTCTGTTTGTGAGTGGGGCTGTGCTAACTCGTAAAAGATACTCCACATATAAATTAGCTTTACTAGGTGCTAAAGTTTCACTGGAGAACTTGAATACTTTTTAATCAGGTGCGTTGACAATTACGCAAAACCTTTTAATTTTAAATGTTTATAAGCTGTACATTTTTTGCACAAATCCAGTGGCTCATAATACTTTCGGGCAAGGCCCTGTCACTCTGAAACTGCTACAATAGCTCCTGTCCCCTTCAGCACAATGGTGAATCGTGTCTTGCTTTAGTGCCTGAATTATACTGCTTACCTAGGCTGGGACCTATTCCTAATTGTGAATTTTCAGAAGCAGTTTTTTTGGAATGGAGACATTTGAACACAGTCTTTAACACAGAAGTGTCTGGCTCTGCCATCTCTTAAATAGAGACAGCATCTACATTGCCTGCTTGTGGAGAAGACTAAGAAACAAATATGAAATTACCTGGCTGAGGGAGCACTTCATGCATGGGACCTATTATTATTAGTCATAGTATTATTAGACATGTCCTGGAGTGCTGTCATTAAAAAAACTTAGCTAAATCAAATATAATTTGCATAATTGAAGAGTTGTTGATGAGCTATGAAAATCAATAGCACTTTCTTAAGCACTTGAAAAAGGTTCAATGCCTCTTTGTCTTTCCTGTGTTTTCCTCACTCTTCTTTCTTAACCCTTTACATACATATTTTGAGCACTTTCTCCTAAGCTTTCAATGTTATGCTCTGCCACTAATTCCCCAGCACATAGGCAAAAAGTGTCTTGACATCTGCCAAGCCCTGCACCTGAAGAGAGACTTTACAATGTGCAAGATGCAAGTAATGGGCATTGTCACGAGCTGGCTAGCTTCTCTCATGGTGCCATGAACTGTTTAGGAGTTAGCTGCACCAAAACTTTGTATAAAAACATCTTGTGAGATATATACAGATTAAAAAAAAGAGATATATAGATAGTCCAAAACTGAAGCATATCAAGCAGGCACGTAAAAATTTCAAGGTACTTCTGCTTAGAAGTATTTTGAGTAATGAATGTGTTTATCTAGTGCAATCAGTAAGTATGTTGCTGTCCCTGTGTGGATGGATAGATGGATTGAAGAGATAAAGGCTCTTCAATATGTAACCAAATCATCACATTTCCAAGGCTTGCAGATGTCCATACTTTAAAAGATCTATAACCCCAAAGCACAAGTCCTTGTAAGATAGCTATGAATGCAAAAGACGCCTTAGAATTCAGATCTCCCAACAGGTTGAAGGTCTGGCAAGGTCAAAAGGCTTATACGTTCATACATATATCCAAATTTTAAAACTGACGTCTGGATTTCAGTGACCATTGTTAATACAATATTTTAACATGTGTGACTTTGATGTATAACTGCCCAGCATTCATATGCAAAAGGTAGGCGGTAAAAGCGAATGAAAAGATGCACTCCATATTGGACAGTGAACTTGCTCAATAGCACTAGAATTAAGTGTTAGAAAGTATTACAGGGGAAAATGAAAGCCAAGTAAAACCTGCCACCCCCTCTGTTTGCTCAGCTTGTGTTGGTGTCTGCGTGTCCCGCTGGGGAGAGTGTGTGACCATTCAGGACAGCCCAGTGGCTCACAGTGGCCTGATCCTGTGAGAACAGTGGAGAGACTCAGGCCCAGTTTTTGATGTTCTGCATGGGCGAGTAACTTGAATACTAAAGTGCATTCCACTGACAGCTGACCCTGTAAGAGGTTTCTCAACAGTTGCCCGTTTTGTTTTGTTTTGGCCCCTGCCTTCCTCAGGGTCCTTCCAAATAAATACTTTTGGGTAGGAAGGAATGGTCCTGACTGCTGGTCATCTTTTTGTCAAGAATAAAAGGTCTCAGTAGTTTATATTGGCATGGTTTTTGCCCTACATTTTCGGTTTTCTTGATCTAATGGTGGGTGATGGTAGTTGTTTGAGCCTTGACTCAGAATACCGATGGCGACTTCAGAAAGTGGACAAAGAGTATGCTGAGTAATCGGTGCTAACACAGGGCTGTGCATGCCCATCGCCTTAGTCTTTACATCACATTTGAATGTTCAGTGGATGTGGTCCTGTGAGTTATTTTGTGAGCTGTAGTTGACTATGGAGCAAGATCTGAGAGGGTCACTTTCTTGTAAAATAACATCATGTTTTCAGTTTTAGAAAATTTCAGTTTCATTTTCAATTTTATACATCACAGTTAAGTACTACTGTAGTCATTTTAAATAATGCATCTTTTAGGATAGTGTCTCAACTGTCTTAAATTATTGACTTAAATTCCACTAAAAAAATTGAGTACAATACATACATTCCTTATTTTCTATTTATTTGCATAGATACCTCCAGCTAGCTTTAGCTAAAATTATTAATTTATTAGGAAGTTGTGTTTTTACCTAAATAACTTGAGAGAAAGATGGAGGTTTACACAGATGTAAAAAAAAAACTGGACACCTCAGTTCCAATTAGGCTTCTGCCTCAGTTGTGCATCCGCCTCAGCCTACTGTTTCTTCTTCTCTTTGATGGTTGATGTCTGTTCCTTTAATCCCATTGTAAGTGGATATGCAGCTGTGCATCATTCTAGTACAGACAGGGTGTCTGTCATCTGAAAATCCAATGTCTGAACTGCTCTAAAATTCAAAATTCTCGAGCATCAACATGAACCCACAGGTAGGAAAGTTCTTATCTGACCTTACAGGATGGATCAGAGTTAAAATACACCACACTGAACACTTTATGTCAGATTTCCTTCAGCCAGAGGGTTGGATGTGTGTGAAACATAAACGGATTTAATGTTTAGATTTGGATCCCATCTGTAAAATATCTCATGGGGTATATACAGATAGTCCAAAACTCAAGCATAACAAGCAGGCACGTAAAAATTTGAAGGGACTTATGCTTAAAGGTACATTGAGTAACAAATATGCTTATGTAGTGCAATCAGCAAGTGCACTGCTGTCCCTGTGTGGATGGGTAGGTAGATGGAAGAGATAAAGGCTCAGTTAGGAGTGGGTCATCTAAAGAAAGAGGGAAAGGGGTTGATAAGACCTAATGTGCATCATAGTGGCCCTTTGTTAATGGAGGCAAATCTGAAGTGTGGAGAATTGGTCAGGCAAACCTTTAAACATGGGCTTACGTTTTGTGTAAATGGCCAGCGCGATGCACTGCACCAAGGAAACCCAACAAAATCTTGGCAGTTGAGGGGTTCAGATCTTCAGATTTATTTCAGAAACACCTTTAGTCATCAAAGAAACTGTCTACATCTGTATATAGGGAAAGCCCCCAGATATCTGAAAGATGTCACTTTCCAGAGTAGTGTGTGCATTCCGTCCTGTAATGTTGGAGTTACCGTCGTACAATGCCAAATAGGTGAGCTGGACACAGGTTTGGTGGCACAAAGAGTATCGAATTGTTTCTGCCTGTGTTTGGAACTGCAACAGATAATGCTGACCCTACAGGTTTGAGTGTAGTTTATCAAGCCACTGAGCACAATTCACATGGACAGAACTTCCAGAAGATGCCATCTGATAGTACTCAGGTTGAATCAGCTCATACATAGGTTCCACCGGCCATATTAAGTCCTGGCGGAAAAGGAACACATTGTTTCTAAACCACAAGTGCACTTTGCCAGGAAGAAAAAGTTATCCTAGAAGAAATTGAGGAGACAGTAATTTATGGCATGGGAAGAAGTACTGCATAAAATAAATTCAAACAGAAGTAAAAGTAAAAATAAATGGGTCCAATCCATCTGTTTGAGACATTAATTATTTTACACTTGCTAGTGTACTCATTATGTCATGCTTCTGATGGGAATATATGTTTATTCAAGTAAACCTGTTCACAGGCAGAATATTCAAAACTACGTCAAGTAGGGTGTTTGAAATAATCAATCCATCATGTATCACTTCATAGTTGCCTAATGGATCCAGTGAACACATACTTCAAAATATTCAATAAGAATGTTTTACATAGATACATCCAATCTCTATCTTTAATTACAAAAGCCAGAGTCTGGTTATTGCTTAATGTTGAGACCTGACCAGCTGGGGTTAAGTGGCTTAAGAAGTATTATTTATATAAATAAAGAATTCTCCTAAGTGTATTGTTATTGTTTTTTCATTCAAATGAGAAATTTATGTTGCTTATCTAGGTTCCTTCTTAAGTAGAAACTCAGCCAAAGTAATAACATATGAGAATAATTTGGGAGAACTTTTAGAGGTTAGTTGAAGGCTTAATTAGAATTCCCATGCACACACACACACAAAAAAAGAATTCCCATGCACAGTGACCTTCCTTATTGTTGCAAATCCTCAAAAAAAAAGAGCACTAAAAATTAATATGCTGTCAACATTTTATTTTTATTATTTGGTACTATTAAGCAAAGTTTGTAGATTTTTTCGGTGCATTTGATTAAATGTGTGATCTTATCTTAGTGAAATAGCCTGCTGGGCTGCAGACAGTAGTGTTCAGAAATGAAATTTGCTTAGAGCCTCTGAGCAGACATTTATTCAGTGAGACCTTTCTTGAATAATAGATGATAGTGAGATAGCAGTGGTGTGTGTGTGTGTGTGTGTTTTCCTTAAATTTAGGGATGTTGAAATAGGGCAACAAAACAAAAATAAAATAATGGAGTATGCAAAAAAGCATTAGGTTTATAAGTGAGAAATTAACCTCTTTATTGCAAGTGAACGAACAATCTACAAGTTAAGAATCTCATTGTCAGAGGACTGTGTGTTAATCCATATGCTTTATATTTTAGTAATGTAGGAGTGTTGATTTTCTTCTGTTCTCTCATGAGCTGATAGAGTTTATTCTGAAATGAATTTTTCTACTATCTTCATGTATATCATTTATGCACTTGATTCTACTGGAGTTCCATTAATGACAAGATTCTGATTCCTATTCATTCTTCAAGTACAGCTGATTGTGTATTTTGAAGACCATATTTAAGTTTTACTTTATGATTACAGTATGTGCCTCTGTTGGGTACTGGTGACATATAAGGGTTTGTAACATGAAAGCAAACCGCCGAGTATACCATAATATAGTGGTTTATTACAATATTGACAGAGGTTACTTCATACTTACATTTATACATTGTGTGTGTATATTTTAATAGAATTGAGATTAAACTATGTATACAATTTTGTGTAGTAATTTCTCCCAATTCCCCAGTCTATTAACTTTTGAAAGTATCATCTTTAATATTGTGAAATATTTTGCAGTGTAGATACCCTATGGTTCATTTAAACACCCACATATTCCTGCGGGCTGTCATTTTCTGATAAGATAAATGATGTCGCCATGAATATCCAAGTGTTGAAAGTTTGCTCAATTCTCCAAACATTTCCATGGTTCAGTTCCCTGGAAGTACAATCACCTGGTCAAAGAGTAAATCATTGCTGCCTGATTTTACTGCTTGACCAGAATGATCCAAATGCATCACTGCTCTCAAAACTGGTCTTCTGAACTTCTGGAAATTCCTGAGAATTGCCAACTCAGTTATACATACTTAGTGGTTTGTAACACTTTCTAACATAAACTAGTAACCTACTTTTTTGGTAATTCTGAACAATTGCTATATATCTACCAATGCCTCAAAATCTGAGTCAGTTCACTAGTTAGTAATAAAACATGGAAATTTACTGACTATAAATGTTTAAGTAGGACTGTTACACGTTCGAATTTTACATAGTACTGCCACATAACTGCATAATGAGACCGATGCATGGAGACTTACGTTAACTGTGTTGTTAGGTGCCCGTGAACTTGCTTTGTGTCCTCTTCTGCTTTGAGTGGATCTCATATCTCTACAGTTCATCTAAAGTGGCAACTTAACAAAGCACTCTTTAAGGGAATGAGAAAGTCGGTAACGTTCTTTTAAAATATAAGCAAAAATGTGAGAGTAAATTGTCAGTAAGCATAAAGTAAATAGAATTTTCCTATAAAAGAAAACAGCAGTCAATAAAGAAAAGGAAGGAAATGGAACACTGTGCCTGAGAATTCGTGAATACCAGCGCAGACTTTGCTAGGCTTAAGCTCAGTTTGAGATCTGTCTATAGGAATGAGAGTTAAGTACAAAATGTGAAGTGTCAGTGGTGCTTAGTTAAAACTGAAGGAAAGACGTAGGTAGGTATATAATGACAATTTTATAATTGTATCATTTCAGGACTTAACAAAATTTGATTGTGTTCATGCTTTGTCTGGGAGACTTATAGTTCTGCTTTATTTATCACTTTTTGTTTTTTGGCAGTACTGGGGATCGAACTCAGGACCCTGAGCTTGCTAGGCAGACGCTTATTCCACTGAGCTATATCCCCAGCCCCCATATAGTTCTGCTTTAAGGGACATATTTGTGACTTCTCCTGTAACTGTAAAACATATCTCATGTGCATTTCTAGCAGTCAGAATGGAAACCTATTGTACTTTATATTTTGTTTAAATCTGCACTAGAACAGACTTATGGGACAGGGTTTAATACTTGATAAAGAAATGTTTGTATGGCTGCAAGAATGTGCTTTTATAAACCTAGAGGAAGTAACTGAATGTGAAAGCAGTGCTTTAAGTGATCTATGCAAGGTGAATTTAAGTGCCATGAAAATGGTTCTGTGTATGTGTGTAGAATAATAAAGGGACAGAATCCTAAAAAAATAAAAGGTCCTCCACACTTTGTACTACATGGAAGAGTTGCAGTGACTTGTCTAAAGTGAGATGGCAGGATGGCATTACATGCTCCCTTCTAATAAGGAATTTTTGATCTTGCTTTTACGGGTGCTCAGCATCTCAGCATGATGCTGGCACTGTGGAGTGGAATCACATTTGTCATCTTAGTGCTTGAAGTCTTGTCAGCGGTAAGCGTTGGTATTCCTTTTTCTCTAGAATATTCATGGTAGAAAATGAGATGGCAACACTCATTAAAATAGAATACTCCTGCTTGGAAGTTGTGTTTTCAAACAACAGTAAAACCACAACAGCGACAGAAATAATGACAGCAGTGAGAGTGAGGACAACGGCAACAACAAACTTTCACTCAACAGGTAGTTGATTTAATAAGAATTTTCATATTTTACCTTCTTTCTCGAAGAGCCAGGAAACAGTATTGTATGTGGTAGTGGTATATTTAAAAACATAAAGTAGGTCAGCCATTGTTTTTCATGATGGTTTAATGAGAAGGCGACAGAATAAAAATATTTTGCATCTAAAATATTTGCATATAAAGTATTTTGCATGATGTAACATATTAAATACTAGTAAGTTTCTCTCATCTCTATTTCTCTATTATTAAGATAGTATTGTTTTTCCTGCAATAAATCATATTAACATTTGATTTAGCTTCTTCTGTCAGCTTTCTGTCCCCTGTATTTGCATATTACATAAATTCTACATCCTGAACTTTGGGCCCACAGGACAGCTGTCCCCTGCCCCAGCAGTTTCTGACTTTCTTCGCCACAAAGCAGAAGTGCACATGTTGAACACTGAAGATGTAGTGGTGTCCCTTTTATTCCTTTTTTCACATGGCTGAATTTATTTGCATAAAATTATCATGAAATTATTCATAAAGCTTAAGCATTAAATGCTTTAATTTAATTGTCTCCAATTTGGTCAGATGATATTTATTGAAAGTGCTACACTTGTGTGTAGATAAATACACAATACAGTAATAAAAATACCTCTGAAGAGAATCAAAGAAGTGGAAAGGCGACGTCATTTGGTAAGTCAGAAAAGCACAATGTCAAGCCTTCCTCCGAGTGATGCACCCATCTGTTTCTCATGTGTTAAAACACCAGTAACATTAACACTTTCACACAAGTACAGTGAAGAATGAATGAGGTCATTTACACAATACAACAGATAGCATACTGTAGACTGGTGTCAGTGCTCAATAAGTGATAGCTTCTTTGATTGGGCTTAATTTTTTTATTTTTCTCTGGAAGTCCATACCTTCTCCTAAGTGGGCCTCTAAGTTGTTCTGCTGTTTTCTGCAGTTCCCCAAAGGCTAGCGTGATTAACTCTCAATTGTGTCATTCACTGTGTATTCACTGGAACGTGGTGTCTGCAGGTTGCTGGGCATATGGAGTACATCCCAACAGGGAGAATCTCTGAGAGTATGCCATGTAACTATGCCACATGACAGAAGTCATGGAGAGAAGACCGTATAAGCAACGTATTGGACATCCATCATTTAGCTAACATTGTGCTTAACTGTGAATAGGACAAGTCCAGGATGCTATGAGTGTAGCAAAAGAACCAAATCCTGTCTAAGTCGGAGAAGGGTGGGATCTGGAAAGCCTTTCCACAGCAAGTTACATTTGAACTGCGCTAAAGAGGCTGAGCAGGCAGCCCTGGAGAACATTCTCCTTCACACTTGTTCGTCAGGAGAGTTCAGAGGAGCCAAGCATGCTCCTGTTGAGGGGCTCAGTGGAGCAGAGCAAGGGGAAGAAAACAAACTTCACCTTTCAGATGAAGTGTGTTCACATAGGGTAAGTCAATACCAGGTATCTTCCTGTAATACAGAGCTTTGGGACATCATAAAATAAGCTCTAGAACCTTAAACAATGGTCAGGCACTACAGATCTGAAATGAGGCCTACTTAGATCTGTACTAGTACTGAAACCAAGTTTTATTAGTTTTGCTTTAGAGATGTGTGTGTGTGTGTGTTGTAACTGGGATGGAGCTTTGCCCAGGACGATGGTTTCTGCAACTCATCATTCTAGCTTCTGCACTCACTCACCCTCTTTCACTAAGTATCTATATCTTCTGGCACTGAGGAACTCTGTCGACACAGAGGAGCTAGTTTTAAGAATGCCAGTGCTAAAGTTCAGCATTGCTGTAGTTATGATTCTGCTTGTCAAGGACTTGCAGGAAATTATTAGTCTGCAAAAATCAATTATTAGAAGAAATACGGTATTATCATTTAGTAAAGACACAAATAGAGCGACTTGGACTCTCCCTGTGCACCATTAGGAATAAAGTTATTACTTAAATTTGGGAGGACTTTCCATGGTGTGTGATGATAAATTTAATTTTATTTCATTAAGAGCAGATTATTTAATTTTGGTAATGCTGAAAAATCGCATTGAAAATTTGTAATGGCTTCCCCCTCTTCACTACTGAAAGTCCAGAATGCTTGGGTCTTTACATGATCCAGAAAGAAATAGTCCTAGTGTAGGAGTCCTTCGACAAAATGTGAGTGTAGTTTAGGAAAATTATCTTAATGGAATACACTTTTCCCTCAGTGCATTTTGTAACACAGTGATTTTGTTCTGGGGAAATCGTACATGCATACAACTGGTCACTTTTAATCCCTTTATCCCTTCTTTATCTCCTGTCCCCATCTTTGATCAGTTCCCCATCTCCATGGGACTGCCTTCTATTTTCCCATCATCTCTTAGTGGAATACAAATGTTAATGGAACTACAATAATATTGTACATTGTAAAATGGGAATCATTATTCTGTTTTCACTCATTTGTCAACAAGTCTTTATTGAGTACTTCCTATGTGACAAAATGAACCACCTGATATGAAGATTGGGAAGCATAAATATCATATTTTATAAGAGTGTTTGACCCAGGAATGCAGGCACCGGAGATCAGAGAATGTTCTTTTGAACCTGCTGGACCCTGATGGAGACCAAGAAACTATTCCAGGAGGTAGCTTCTTGGAGAAGAGACCTGCTCAAGTCCTAGAGAGGAAGGAGGAGTCGCGTGCTAGGGGTGAGAGAAGGGATATAAGGTCTGACTAGTCAAGTCAGTGAGAGTTCAGAGTTGATAGCGTTCTTCAAGGCTTAAGAAGTTCAAGAGTCCAGAGTTTGAGCACTGGAAGTCCAAGAATTTTGGAATGTCTTAGGAGCAACGAGAAGCCATGAACAGTTTTAAGCACAATCTAACAAGATCTGATTTTTTTAAAGATCATGTTGGCTGTTGTGTGTAGAAGCAACTGAAGGAGGCATTAGGAAGGGACCAGTTAGCGGGGAGTCCAGGCCTGCTGCTTCTCACTGGGTGGGACAGATTGATAGAGCTTCCCCTTTCCTGCTCCTGCCTATGCGTAAGGAAGGGCTCTGCATTAAATAACACCGCTTTCAACTGTAATATGCTGTTCTCTAATTCCATCATAAAGACCTGGGGGCCCAAGTGAGATGGTGGTCGCTGGTTCAGTGACCTTCTCTGAACTTGTTGCTGTTTCTTTTTACTGATCTACCTGCATGATATACTCTTGTAATTATAGTGCTCTATGCAGTCGGTTAATCTGATGTATTTTTTTTACTTGAAAGTTAGGATCCATTCTCTGGAGTCAATACAGTGTTCAAGTCACAATGATTTTTTGTTTGGTCCAACTGAGCTCTTTATAAATCCTCAGTATTAAAATAAAGAAAATATTTTAATGACATCTGAAAGGATAGTTGTATACCTGTCTTATAGCACTATGGTGGTCTGATTCACCATTATAAATGCAGAAAAGTTGGCTAAAGTATTTAACAACATCTAAGATATTTCAGCTTTATGCTTTCTTTTACGAATTTAAAGAGTTCATTGTGCTGTGTCCTCTAGTTCTTTGTCATGTCTCTTTTCTTTGTATTTATGACATTCTGCCGTGGCTTTTTGATCATTTATTTTGTTTTATTCCTGTACAGAAATATAAATTCATAGATGATTGGGATATCCTTTCATCTTTTCTTGATTTTTTGGAAGTACTGATTATTTCAATGAAGGTTCTTTTTTTAAAAAAGCTAGGGGTGAAGTGTGTGAGGTAAAATATATGAGATGTGGCATTTGATTTAAACAAATCATAGCACAAACTCTGATCACTTGATCATGAGACTTACTGGTTTGTAACCCTTCCTTTAGGGTGAGATGGATCTGAGTCTACACCTTGAGACTGCTGTATTACAGCTTTGTGATGTTAGGCCATTTACTGTGTCTCATTCTGCTATGTGCTAGGCCTTGATTATGTCTATTTCACAGAAGAATTACAAGATTTAAATCTGTTCATGTAATATAATGCAGTGCCATGAGGTTTGATCATTATATTTGAGGCGAGTGGAAAAATTAAGTGCTGTTATTCTTACATCTTTTGATGCAAGAGTGGAACGCAGTGGTTCAGGGCATCTCCTTTTTTCTTTTTGCTTCCAACCTTTGCAAGATTGGCATTATGTTTTGTATCTGTTGCACTCAGTCTTCATGGTTTTCCATTTGGAATCCTCCTGTCATGTTACTTCAGGTGCGTCATACTCCTTTTTCTCTCTGACTTACTCTGAAGGGAGTGATTCTCCAGCCGTTGGTGAGTTCCAGATGGAAGCTGAGCGCTTACAGCCTCCGCGGTAAGAATGCTGACGATGCCATTGCTACTTATTTCCGATATTCACAGTGTGCAGACATACTGTGTGTACGTAATACACGGGCTAAAAAGTGGAGCTTTTACTCTTAGACTTCAGAGCAGGTGTAATCTTCCTCTTTCAACAGTGCATATTTCCCTTTAAGCCACCCATTGTTAGAATTTGAAGAAAATTGCTTACTTTGAAAGTGATACATTAAGAAATGCCATCATTGCCAGGAAATACACTGACAGAAGACAGGCTAAAAGCTCAGAGCCCTTGATGCTGAATAAACATGCCACATGTTGAATGGAATACAATTTTATAAATGTGCCTAAGACAATTAGGAATTTAATGAAGTAATATTTAGCAGACTTATCGGATGTGCTGAGAAGAAATATACAATTAGCACGCATTATAAAACAGTATAGTTTTCCCCATTGCTTAGAAGCCAGTTACTCTCAAAGAGCTGCGTACCTGTGAACTGGGAATTGCTGCCCCTCCGAGCTCGGCCTGTGGGAACTTGCTCCTCAGAGGTGAGTCTGTAAGGTGACTAAGGTGACGTCAGTATTTGTGTCCTCCTGAAAAACCGCTGTTTAAGTATCAGGAATTCTCTCTCTCTAATTGTAGTACGTAAAGGATATAACAGTTTAAAACTGCTTTTGGCAGTTGAAAGGAATTGAGAGAATATAAGACCTTAAGGTTTTGCACCAGAGAACCACGCACCTGACTCTTTTTTTTAATGACCCTAACTACTCCAAAAGTGAATCAAGACTTTTTCATGAGTTTTGATCTCTTATTAGAATTCAGAGCTTTGAGACGTCTCTTAAATCACTAAATCTCACAGTTTAGGTTTGAACAGGCGTGTGCTACTATACTCAGCTTTGAATTGGTATTTTTATAATTAAATTATTTTATAATTTATTTTTCTGAATGGTGTGTTAAAATAACTGTTAAACACAGACTGACATATTTAAGCATATTAAGAACTTATTTTGAATAATTTCAGCTAATGATTGTAAACCAGATGTTGTCAAGTTCCTATTTAATCAGAGATAAAAATATTCACAATATAGTTTTGTCTAGCTGTCAGTTTAAGTACATGAATCCATTTCACTCAGCATGCTCCTAATATAAAAAGGAGGTGATACAATAACATTTTTCTAGCCATATTTGTTGAAAATAAATACTAATCTTCTATGTGGTTAAAGCCAGGCTGTGCCAACTCCATTATAGCCCTAGTTCCAGGGAAACCTTTTTCAATTTTTATTTTTATGAATTTCACTTCTTTTTAGCCTTGTGGAGGCATTGAATTCAATCGTACTTTTCATTGTGATCACATGTTCAAAAGAGCTTACTTTGTGCCTACTCCTGTGTTATCTGGAAGCTACTTGTTAGGAAAAAATTCAGTAGTTTATTCTGCGAATGTGATCTGGTCCAGATACTTCCTTTTGTTCTAAATATAAACCACTACCTTTACCTTCCTTTAAAATCTATTGTAATTTGTGGGAGAAGCTTAAATACTAATTTTTAAACATGTCTTATTCTTTTTAGTTCTATGGCATTACTTAAACTTCTGTTGCTGTGCTGACTTGTCAGAAAATATTGCTTAAAGTAAAACACTAAGGTAAAATGAGACCCAGACTAACAAAAATCAGAACATAGCATAAGCCCAGAAGGTAAATGTTAATTTCAAGCTGCAGTGGAAATGCCAGTGGGAGGAATGGTAGACACTCATGGTAAGTGCAGGGAGCACATGGTAAGGAGCAAGGTTCGCATTCTGACCTTACTACTGTGTCATCAGGAGAGGTGCAGTGGGAAACCCGGACCGAATGAGTAGTTTCTCTTAAGACCGTATCAACTGTGCCCTTTTCTCATACTAAAGTCTGAAACTTAAACTTACCTTATATGTTAGGTGCCTCTGGTACTTTATATGAGGAGTTGTGACTAAGGTTTGCTATTATGGTTGAAATAGTTGATTTTTGTCAAAGGTATGAGCCATTGATGGAGAAGATTGTTAGAACAGTAGAAAACCACCATAAGCTATGGTAATGGCCAGGGCTAAGTGATTGTTTGCCTTTGCATGTATGTTTTTCTATATTATGTGTTGAGCAAGTTAAGAAAGTGAAGATTAAAGGTAGACTTTTGTCTCCACCTCCAAGAATAATAGTTGAATATGTCTCCTATTTTTTTGAAAGTTAAATTATCTTTCTCATCACAGTTTCATTCATAGTCTCTTCAGAAATCACTTTTTGAAAGCATTCTTCTTAATGGATGAATAGAAAATTGGTTGAAAACACTTCACAGAACTTGCTGTGGAGCGACAGTAGAATGCCTAGGCGGAGGATGGAATGGAAGGTGTAGTTTTATTCTGTCTTCTCACTTACGCTGTGGCATTTTCCAGACAGAGGGAAAAGTACATTTAATGGGCTTTTTTAGTTATAGATGCGACATACAATAGGTACAGTGAAAAAGAGAGTGGTGGACAGTTGTCCTTTCATGGATTTCTCATTGGCCTTCATGGCTCAGTGGCATAATAAATGAAAAATAGAACAGTAGTGTTCATTGCTCCTGGAACCCAGAGATTTTGAAAGAAGGCGTAGAACCAGATTGGCAAGTGGTGGTGCTGGTCAGACGTCTCTACTTGTATTGAAGACTCGTATGTCAACATCGTGGGTGTTTGGCCCACGCACTATGGGCAACAACTCTATTTGGTTTTCATGTTGGTGTGGAGGGTGTGTGTCTGAGTGTTCGTGACTTAGTGATTGTTTGGGCGTTTTGACTTTCCTTGTTATTCCGACATGGGCTGGTTTATGTCTGCTCCACTAGTCCTTGGGAAATCATAGAAACAGCATAAAAAGCAAACAGTGAGCTTCCCAGAGCAGAATCATGGGGGCCACAGACTCTTGAATAAAGGGTATGATTTGTAGACATTTTTAAAGGTGACATTAAAAAATATGACTTCATAAAGTACTAGGGAAGTGTCTATATCTGTAAACATCTTGTTTTTCTTTTTGTTCATGCATTACCAGATTTAATACTTTTTAGTCATAAAATTCTATATTGGTATATTTGACCTTAGCTTTAAATTAAATTTTAAGAATCATACTTTAGTTTTTATTTTCCAAGATAATCTTTTTTTAAAAAATCAAGTTTATTGGTACACTTTAGGTATAATACATAATGATCTTTATGTATATCTGGGTGGCACCTTACAAATTGGACTTGATAAAACTTTCATATTAAAAATATTCTTCATCATTACTCTTTCTTCCTGCTTCATTTTTCATAGATGTAACTTGTTAAGTGATGTTACCCTTAAGTTACATTTAAGTAATTTGGGCCCATATTGCCACTGAATATAAAATACGTGTCATCTAGATGTGGGAGCAACGGTTTAATTTTTCTAAAACTTATTATAATTTTGACACATTAGTGACTAGACACTTTAAATGTATGGGTTTATTTTGGTCCTCAGGACAGGTTTCATATTGCAAATTTGTTTTTTATTAAAGCACTACATGTTTATAATGTTTTTATTTGAAGGAGAAAAAAGATGAACTGGGTTTCCAGATTCTCTGTGGAAAAAAATAAAATGTTGCATTTCATAATGTAACATTAATATTTTATTATTTTTAACTGCAAAGTTTTATGGGCTCCAATGTTGAAAGTTGAACACAGTGACTCAGTGAGTAAGGACCAAATCAGGATTTAAATACCATCTGTATCTTTTTAAAATTGTCATTTCTTTGTGAAGGGAAACTTTCAGCTCTTCTATTTCACCTCTCTGAAAGATACACGATAAATCGCTGTAAACCGTGCTTACCCTACTGTGCAGCGGGGTACCGGCTCTTGTTCCGCATCCTGCCCTGTACTGTAGATCCCATCACCCAGGCTCGCTCTGCCTTCCCTACGCTTCTATTCTTCCCAGCCTCTCGTGACCAGTGTTCAGATTGCTGCCTGTGTGAAACCAACTTTCTTCACTTCCGCATGTGAATGGGATCATGCAATAACGGGATCCGCTTCTGGGTTATTTCATGTAATGTGAGGTCCTCCAATTCCATCCATCTTGCATCAAAATGACCAGATTTCCCTCTTTTTTATGGCTGAATTATACTCTAGTGTTTGTGTGTGTATATATATATGTGTGTGTGTGTACATATATATATATATCACATTATATCCCTTCATACATTATATTACATTATTACATTATTTCATAAATATATAATATATATTATATATATGGGGGAATGAGAGAGAGAAGGAAAGAGGGAGGGGGGAGGGGAGGGAGGGAAGGGCAGTTGGATCACATGGCAGTTCTGTTTTTACTTTCTGAGGAGCCTCCAAATTACCGAATTGATTTGTATCCCTAACACCAGCATGTTAAGTGTTTCCCTTTTTCTGTCACTTTGCCATAATTTATTGCTTTCATCATAACCACCCCGACTGGGGTGAGATGGTATCTAATTGTGGTTTTCATCTAAGACACTGTCCTTTCTTCGTTGTATGTTTCTGACACAGTGATCGAGAATCGTAGGTGCAGGGATTTCTTTCTGTCCTACAGCTTTGCTCTTCTTCCTGTGGGTTGCTTTGGCTGTTTTGAGTCTCTTGTGGTTCCATATGTATTTTGCATAAATTTCTGTATCTATGAGCAGTGTGCTGGTGTTTTCATGAGGATTGCTTGTGTGGTGTGTTTATTTCAAAAGTATTCTTCCATTCCGTGAAAACTGGATGTCTTTCACTTTTGGTGTCTCTTGTTTCCATCAGTGCTTTGTAATTTTTTTTCTTATAGAAATCTTTTACTTCTTTGGTTAAATTTATTCCTAGTTATTTTATTTTTTATAGCTCTTGTGAGAGATTGCTTTCCTTACATTTTTTTAGTATATTTTTAGTCAATTTATAAAAGCACTACTGATTTTTGTCAGCTGACTTTGACATTACAAAGTTCATTTATTCTAACAATTCTTTTGGTGGAGTCTTTAGGATTTTCTATGCATCAAATCATTTTTTTCTTCAAAGAGTTTGACTTCTTTCATAGTTGGATTCCTTTTCTTTCTTTTTCTGGCTTTAGACACCTTGCTCTGGATGAAACATCCAGTAATGTATTGCATAAATGTGTAAACCTTACATGTCTCAATGCCAGAAAGAAGTGTACACCTCAGGAAGAGCGTTGTTTAAAGTGCACATGTGAAGACTGACTTGTTCTCAGAGATGCAGAAATTTACCTACCTGGTCTCTTCAGGACATCTTTGTTCGTACACAGACTTGGTCCAGGTTCACAGTTTTCTGTGCTACCTTTGCTCATGGACATTAAGGTGCTCTTGGCAGAGCCTGGGGGCGGGAAACGGTGGATGCTGCTGCTTGCTGTGTCTCGTGACACAGTTATTTCTGATGCCCTTTGCCAAGTGGGTGGAGTTTGAAACTGTATGTGTTGAAGGGGAGCATCCTCGTCTCTATGGACCTGAGTCTTCTGACTAGGGTGTCGGCTGCCCTTGCCGCTAAGAGCACTACACAGTGTGGAGAATGGGAGGACAGAGTGGTTCTTCTTCCCTCTCCTATAACTGTGTTCTCCAGCCCACTTCTAGTTCTCACTTCTAGCCCACTTCTCACCTTTATATTTTAAGCCTTGGAAAGAGGGAGAGAAAAGGGGCCGTTACTCATTTCAACCTAAGGGAACTACACATCCCTGCAGTTGACTAACGTGCGATCCGGTGTTTGCAGGGTAGCTGCCGAGGGAGTGGTGTGGCAATCCAGCAAACCCAGGGTGTGGGCACAGTGCCTTCCCTTGGTACCATCCTGTTCCTGTGTTTTCTGGAAAGCATTCTGGGAGCATTGGTTCTCAACCAAACCTACCTTTCCAGAGTCCACGGCCACCCACAGTGAAAGGGCTGTGTCAGACTGAAAGTCTCAGAAACATGTTCACCTTTCTAGAGCTACTCTACTAACGTGACCATTCCATTTCTCCATCTTCCTGCCTCTGTTCTCGTAGGGTGTTAAGCTTTTTTGCCCTCATCCACTTCAACCTCAGTAGTGGCCTGGAGTATACACACAGTCGCACTTCACTATCACATAGTATAATTCCAGTCTCCAAGTGAAAAACCAATCCTAATACCATAGTCAAGATGTGTCTTTGCAGATAATTATAAGTACCACTTTTTATTCCCTTTACCAGAACAGAGGCTAATGTCTTTTAAGAGGAGAGCTTGAACAGGCATCTCCATCTTGACTTCTTCCTACTTGTTTAGGGATGATCTCTGTAATTCCAGAGTACAGCTTGCACCATTTTTAGAGAACCAAGCTCCTTTCTTCTGAGTGCTCCTTCCACAGAGGCACTGGATGCCCTGTACTTCTTGCTGCGGCATCCCCCGGCTCATCAAGTTCTTTGGAGTCTGTTTCATAATCTGTGTTCTCTCCTGGCCCACAGCCAGAGAGAAAGAGCCAGTGCAGTTCCCTGTTCTTTCCATCCCTGCTTTCTGCCTTCTTCTTCCCTCATTCTTTGGCTAAAAGCTCCCGAGTTCTCGTTTTTCTCTCTCAGCTCTCCTTGTACTTCTCAACCCCAGAGTCTTGTCTCCTTGAGAATTAACAACTAGAACCTAGGATGACTCATGCTGAGTTAAGATGTAGGGCGTGTTTGCTAAGTTTAGCTTTCTTCTTTGTGGTCCCTTTGCAGTTTAAATTTTAACAAACCCACTACAACCCTCTCTCCTAGAATTAGAAAAGAGGTCTCAGGATTTATAATCATCTACTTGGCTAAGAGAAATGGCTGTTTACAATGAAAACACTGTGGGTTTCTATTAGGTAGAACTGGACGGTCTTTAGAGTTCATAACAGCAAGGAACTCATTTTATTTCCAAGTAAGGGAGACAAAAATCTTTTCTTTCTCTCTTTTTCTGTCTGCAGTGTCCCTCTGCCTTCCACAGTGTTGGTAATTTATCATTTTGGGTACATATGTGATTGTCTTAATGTTTGGGTTGTGAATGACAGAACTAAGGTTTTAATGTGCAGCTAATAGCAGGAGAGCAGATTTATGACACTGTTGAGGTGAAGTGCAAATTCACGAAGGTGAGTAATCTCTAAAGTAGGACCTAGGTGACCGTTGTTTACTTGCCTTACTTCATGGGGGAAGGGAAGATGTGAAACCCTGGAGGCATTTCTGCTTCTACTTGAGGTGCTCAGCAGGTTTCTTGAGGGGTTGTTGAGGTGTGGTGGAAGATGTTGTAATTTCTCCCTACTCTGAAGATAGTAATGTGTTATTACATATAAAAACAAGACAAACAAAAGCACTGAATGTTGGATTATAAAATCCAACTCTGTATCTAGAATTTACAGGATATATGAGTGGGACTTCATTAACCTCACAAATTGAGGTAAAGATATCATGCAGTAGAGCCATGTTTGGGCTCTTTGAGATATTCAGAATTTGGTTGTTTCAGTGATCTGCACTCTGAAAGTGAAGTATCCCACGATCCTGAAATCTTTTTACTTTAAATGTTACTTTCTGGTGCTTCGTGTGAGTTGCATTGTGTGGCATGTAATAGATGTTCAGTGAATGCATATCACATGAATGAAGGAGTGAGGCTTTGTTTCCCACAAAAAAGTCAGCAAGTGCCTTGGGGTATTTTTAGTCATTTCTTCTGGTACCTCATTTGTTCATACGTTTTCTCTCACAATTATGTTGCAATACAACCATAATGGGAAAGTGTGCTCCATTTAAAAAGTTCTCTGAGCAGAGCTGAAGAATTTTATAATGAACAAAATACAATGTTTTTCTTCCCATATTCAAATCTAGCACTTAGGTTTTCATTTTTCATCAATTCGTCTGTGTATGCAAAGATGTCCTGTCAAAACCAAAGGTTAAAATGCCCTAATCGTTGAAATACACTCAGTAGGCAATCTGATACATTCATATTCTAATGCTTTGGAT
This sequence comes from Dinomys branickii, assembly GCA_004027595.1. Taxonomy (NCBI): domain Eukaryota; kingdom Metazoa; phylum Chordata; class Mammalia; order Rodentia; family Dinomyidae; genus Dinomys; species Dinomys branickii. The sequence continues at coordinate 42,988 of PVLD010011457.1, forward strand.
ATTTGAAGTGGCTGGTATTTGCTGTTCTGCTAAATTGGGACTGTGTAGCCAGACATCCTAAAATTTTATGCTAAAAGAATTAGGGATTGCTGGGGACATAGCCCAGTGCACAGCGCCTGCCTGGCAAGCACAAGCTCCTGATGATTCCCGGCACAAAAAAAAAAAAAAAGAATTAAAGATTGTGGAAACTTTATCAGTTGTCAATTTAGAGAAAAGTTGTTAAAAACAGTGCAGCTCTTTTTTATATTCCCTTCACTCATCTACTCTTGATGTTGCTATTACATAACCACAGTCTACTTGTTAAAATCTGGACATTAACATGCACAGTGCCATTAACTGGACTGCAAATCTCATTCAGGTGTGACCAGTTTTTCCACAATGGTAGTCACGAGGATTTTACAATATGGAATGGATAATTTCTTTTAAGTTTCATAAGTTTTCTAGTGTTTATTCTTCTTTAAAAAGTAATGATAGAATTCTGACAAACGTTTTCTTACCTAAAGAGAATGATGTTTTTCTCTTATTGTGAAGTATGTATTTAATTGCTAGCATTTGAGAAAAGGAATGTTACATTGTTTTAAGAAATCAACTGATTCCTGAGGCTAACACTCATTTCAATAGTGTTTTCTGTGTTAAATTTTGTATTTCCAAGAGGTTGTGATTGTAGAATCAAGCTAAGTATTCTAGTTTGACGTTTGGCTCTGTAACACTATGATAGCTATATAACTGTCCTGCATAATAAGCTATATGTCACCGAGCATAATAACCCCTATCCATACAGCAGAGGGTAGCAAGTGGTAAAATGTGTATACCCCAGATTAAAATGGGACAGAGAAGAACTTAAAGTTTGAACAGCAAACTCTGATGGGTGAAATTTGGAATATTAGCACAAGAAGTTCTTTAGTTCTGACCACATTTAACAACCCATCCTATAGAAAAATTTATTTTTAGTTTGCTCTTAGTTTAGTGGTATTGCAAATGAAATTTCTCTTGTTTTCTCAGATGCAGTTAATAGATTGTCTGCTCATTGAAGGCAAGTTCATTTCTTGTTTATGTCCCATGTGGTACCTGGCATATGTACCGGTATAATCAGTGTATCTGTTTGCAGAGAGGCCATAGAGGTGAGTGCTATGCTCTTCTGGCCTGGAGGCCCGGGCCCTGACCCTTGGAAGTTGGTCTCCAGTATATCCTTCACTCATGCCTGGCCATCTACTTGCCCAGTAGGCCGAGCATGTCATATGCTTGTGTCTTTGCTAATGTGTTTACCTGCATGTGCTTACCTGCATGTATTTGTGAGAAGCGAATGGTTATCAAATGGCCTGTGCCAAGTGAGTTATAGAGATAGGAAATACCAAAATTATCAGGCTGGGGATATAGCTCAGTGCAGTAAGTGCCTGCCTGGCAAGTGCAAAGTCCTAAGTTCAATGCCTGGTAATGCAAAATTATTACAGCAACCAAAACAGTTACTCTGGCTCACCTATCTCGACAGTATTAGCTTCCTAACACTATTTTGAGCTGAAGAGCAAGGACTTTTTCTTTTCATTTGAATTTCAGTTTGAATGTATTGGACTTCTTCAGATAAACACTGTAAGTATTGCCTTTTTTATCTACTTCCTTGAAACACTTTCTGTGGTAAGTTTTATTCAGCAAATATGTGAGACAAAGCCAGGCTAACATCAAATGAACTCATGAATCAACAGTCTGCAATGCACTTTATAAAAACTTTATTTCAGTGTCTGATTTTTAGGTGTTTTAAACCGTGAGGGCCTAAGAATACTTAAAAGTCAGAAAGCCCTGAGTCTGAGATTTGGCCTGACCAATTCCTAGCTATGTGACATTGGCATGTTCCCAAGTCTTTTGAAAATCCAGGATATTGCCAGATGTGGTGGTGCATGCCTGTAATCCCAGCACTTAGGAAGCTGAGGCAAGAAGATTGTTGCAAGTTTGAGCCAGCCTGGGCTACAAAGTGGGCTCAAGGCCAACCTGAACTGCGTAGTGAGACCTGTCTCAGAAAGACAAAAAAAAAAAAAAAAGAAAAGAAAATGCAGGATATTTAAAAAGTTTAAATCATGTTAACACTGATAAGCTATGCATCTCAAACACATAGTGGTCAAGAGTAAGGCTTTACAAATATTACTTACCATAAGTATTTGAAGATGTATCATTTTGGGTCAATGTATAATACAATATAATATTTTGAGAGTGTATTGAGTGTAAAGAAATGGCAATATCATTGCTGAATAATTAGAAATTTTGTTATTAAAGTCATTTCACTGAATTTTGAAGTTTCTTTTGGATTAGGTGAAGAAAATGTTTATAGATCTATTTTTGAAAATTCAGGGATTAACATAACTGCTTAATCAAAATGTAGGCAACACAAGGTCTTGAATTCAATCTCTGCAAAAATATATATACATATATAAATACTAGCAAATATATGTATATGTAACAGTAAATTATGTAATGGTAAACATATATTTATTGTATATTATATACTGTGTGTATAAATAATAGTTAATAGGTACCTTGTACTAAAGGCATTTCAGCCTGAAACTCAGCTCAGGGGCAGAGAACTTCCACGGCCTGAGGGAGTCCTGGAGTGATCAGGCCACAGAGCAACAAATGTAGGGACTAGGGTGGGCAGGTACTTAGCAGCTGCACCAGTGCTAGTAGGGGGTGCAGAAAGCTGGCCGGTGGTAATAAATTAGGGGTGGCACAACTGTAAGAAGAGAGGAGAAAGCTCAAACGATGAAATTTAATTTAATTAATGAATTTATCCCTTACTACTCTAGTGAGAATAATACTGTAGGGACATTCCACTTTTATTAGGCTCCTAGAATAAGAATTTTGCTCAGTCCCACAGAGTAAAAATTCAAATGCAGTAATGCGTGCAGCTGTGCCTTACCTACACGGAACTCTGGTTTTTTTTCCTTGATGTGCGCTTGGGTGTAGAGAAAACGAGCCCAAAGCTCCCTTTCTTGCCGGTCACCGGTTACACAGCATCATCGTGTCACTCTTTTATCACGTGTGTCCTTGTCGTCGCCTAAAGAGAGGCTCCATCTCAGCTACTCACATCCGGGTGTTCATGTCAGCCATGGGAGGGAGGAAGAAAATGTACCGGGAGGTGTGAAAGCAGTACTGAGTGAGGAAAACTCCCGTGGAAAACGCCCAGCTTCTGCATTGTCATCAGCGGTATGTGACAGCGCCCATCTGTAGCTACCAAGTAAGTAGGGGAGAAGTAATTTTTTAAGTAAACATTGCCACCCCAAACAAAACTCAGGTTGCCTCACTTTGGTATGGTAATGACCACAGCTCTGCCAGCAGCACGCGGTACAGTCCCTCACAAAGTGAGACCCCCTGCCTGGCCGCCACTCAGCTATTACTATTACCATTACGGATTGAGATCATCAGGATTGGTTCCTATATGGTTGAAGTCAAATGATATTTAATAGAATTCTCAAATAGAATAAATGTTTTAAATATTGAAGTAGTCACCTGGTAACCTACAGAGGATGCTTTAAACAGTGTAGAATCCCAAGCTAGCTTATACGTGCTTCTGCATACACACGTGATACAGCTTAACTTCTTTATCATGTATAACAAGTTGATATTAAACAGAACAATTAGAATAACCACCTATAATAAAGTTAAGAGAATGCGGTCTCTTTGAAAATGCCTTATTGGGCCATGGTCACCCTTTCTGGGTACGGATACAGTGACTGACCCTGGGTAACAGGAACCACAGAAAGTTACGAGATGAATAGAGGGAGACCATTGTATTTATGAATTTGTAATGCAAGGTTAATTACATAAACTGTTAAGAAATTGTAATGATTTTTTCAATGAAACTTTTTCAATTCTACTGTGCTTCCTTAGTTTTCAGGTTATATTTACAAGAAAAGCAACATAATATTAAGCTAAATCATCTATCACGGATGAGTCTGATGGTATTATAAATTTACTTACCCGTTACAAAATATTTACTGCGCAGTAATTACTTTACTGTGCAGTTATGTCCTGATATGCATAGTAATGTTTTGAAGCTTCTCAAACTTGGATTTTGTATCCTGTTCTCCGAAATTTCAATCTTAGAAGAGTTCAGACTCCAGAGGAAACATGTTGATGACAGATAGGCACTGTTGATTGGGCTGAGTTTGGCAAAATTTTGTCCAATGCAGGTCTCAAATCCAGGCGGACATTTCCTGGGTTTGGTGTGGAACCGTGGGTGAGAGAACTTGTTCAGAAGGTGCCAGCCCTGGGGATGGGTGGGAGGAGTGCGGCGCATAGTCAGAATGGCGCGTGCTGAATCACCAGTTTGTGGCAAGAGAATGAAAAATCTTCATAGCTTCAGTGGGTGGACAGAGGCTGCCCTTAGGCTTTTGTCTGCACTGGCAATTGGGTGGGGCACACACTGAAGCTTTGAAGACATCTTTGGACTTCCATTGACAGGGTTTGGTGAATGAAGAGGCCAGTAGTGGCCTAGTGATTCACCAGGGAGATGAATTATGGAAGACTGTGGGAGGTAGGGGAAGGGACAAAAGCCGGTTGCTCACAATGTTGGGCCTTCGTTCTTTGCCTTCTCAGAACACTGTATTTCATTTTCATCTCCTCTTCTTTCCCTCTGTCTGGTTGTTTCAAGTGATTTTAAGGCTCAGATTAAATATCGCCTCCCTGAAGCTGAGAAAAGTTGTTCTTCTGTATATTTCCTTCGTTTGCAGGTCTTTTGCCACAGTGCTTTGGCCAGAGCTTTTTGTGACTGTCTGCTTATTTTATTCCCCACAAATAAATAAGATGTGCAGGGTATTATCGATGCTCTTCATTTTGTACTCTAGATCTGACTTACCGCTTGGCTTATGGTAAGTTTTAAATATACATTTAACGAAGTGGAACCATAGTTGCCAACTTGCATTGTAATTTATAGTACCTTGGGAGGAATGTATCTGAATGTATAACACGAAGGAAATAATTACAATTCCATACTATTATGTTGTGAAATGAGACTACTAGTCAGAATAAAGAAACAGGAAACATAGTGTAGGAGAAGCATTATTAGAGAGATATCCTGAGAAATTGTAGGGGCAAAGCCTTCTGCAAGAAAGGGCCAGTTTCCTCATCTAAAATGAGTGGATGTCTCCCTTTTGAGCTGGTGTCAAGATTCAATGTGCTGGTGTGTGTGAAGCATTTAGAAATATGTTTATTAGACAGCAAGTGATTACATTTCTAAATGTATATTCTGTTATTCTATATTCTAAACTGTCCAAATACAATAATGTGAAAAAGAAATCAATTCAAAAGGTTGCTTGTTTAGTTTTGAATTCACTGTCTACTAGTTAACAACAGTGTCACTTTTGTGTGTGTGTGTGTGTTTTTGAGACACGGTTTTACTATGCAGTTCAGGCTGGTCTTAAACTCACTTTATAGCCAAGGCTGCCCATGAACTCAAATGATCCTCCTGCCTCAGCCTCACGAGTGCTGGGATTATAGGCTGTGCCACCACGCCCAGCTCAGCAGTGTTACTTTGGAAAGTAAATTTATCTGTCTTCAAAGTGGGATAATACTAGCAAGGATTAAATGGCTATGGCATGCAGAGTGTTGTGAATACTGCCTGGCTCATGGGAAGTGTGCCTTAAGATACTCCATATGTAGGCAGGGACATTGAAATGTGATGTTTGAGCCAGGACCTCAGATTTTTATGAGGACGTTTGCCAATGTGTGGCCAAAGGAAGTAGCCGAGGAACTGTGATGCTGTCTCCAGGACCCTGGCACTCTGATTCCACATGTGATGGTCTTCTTGCTCTGTGTCATCTTGAATGAAGAGAGTGATGCTGGCTGTGCACTATGCCTACTATAGAATTATGTGTTAGGTGTTTACACAGACTTTCATAATAGAACTATTGCATAATTACTAAAATTCCTCCTGAGTCATTTGCTTTGATTACAATAATGAAAATGTAAAAATTTCCCAATACTAATGTTAACCCTATCATATTATTTAAGGCAATAAACCTATGTTTTCTTTTCCACATATGTATTTCCGCCTAAAACCATGTGAACTGCCTAGATAGTTGAGTGACCACAGTGCAATTGGGTAAATTACTGCAGCTTCTTTTAAGAAATTCTCCCTTTATCTTACCTTTTGGTGCTTCTTTTTGCTAATTCCATGGATCACTGTACTTTTCTACCATTCATTAATGTTTTAACATTTCTTCATTCTGCACTAACAGGCAAGCAAGGTAGTAAGTGCTACAGAAAAAAAGAAAACAGCAGAGCAGGAGGAGCAAGCAGAACGATGAGTTAGGGTAACAGATGGCAGATCGTTGCGCTGAGGTCAGGGTAGGCTTCCCGGAGGGGGTGAAATGTGGGCAGAGACCCGAAAGGTGTCAGCATGTACAGGGAAACTTGTTCCAACGCACACCAGGACTACTCCCATCTTTAACTGTATACAAGTAAGGAGATAAATGCATGAAATAGAGATGCACAAGGCTGTGAATAGGTAAATAATAAGTGTGTGTTAGTGTGTGTGTGTGCACATGTGCGTGCGCGCCTGTGTGTGTTCTAGTGTTTTTTTAGGAGGAATCAGTAATTCCAGGGACTGCATCTGGAGAGATAGGTAGGAGCCTTCTTCTGAACCTTGGTGCTTTCATAAGAAGCCTGGACTTTTGTAGTCAGCAAACTGACTGCAATAGACTGTTTACAGTCTCGATGGGAGCCTTAACTCCAATAAGGGAGGTGAGGCAGGTACTCTTACAAAAAATGTTATGGACCAAAGTAAGCAGTGTCCCTGGCAATAGGAGGGAAGTGTATTGTTGATGTTACAAGGAAGCAAAATCTTCCTATGATTGATGGCTAAATGTTCTACAGACAGTAAAAGAGAAGTAGGCTCACTTTATTTACAGGTTGCTTCCCGGGGGCACAGAGTTGACAGTAGTGTCATTTCACAGACTTACAAGATCTTGAGGAATTGGGGAAGAGGATGCTATTTTCAACATTGGACATTCTTACAAGTAGGCATAGGCTGAATATCAACTGCAAAGGCCTAGGGGTCAGTTTGGGCTAGAGTTGCACAGTTTTGGCATCTTTGAGCGGAGATGGAGCCTGTGTATGGATTATACTCTAGGAGACATGAAATGTGAGCGTAGGATGTGCTCATGGATAAAGCCATGTAGGACACTGATGTTGGAGATACAAATGAGAAAGAAGCAAAGGAATAATTAAAGAGCTGGGAGTAAGACTGTCAGAGTTTGAGAATTACAGCAGAAATAAAGAACATTTCAGAGGGTGTGATTCAGAAACATTTGGTGTGCTCCTCTAACGTGGTTTTAGTGGAGAGTGTACACATAGTGACAACGGGTTCATGATTGAATGAGAGGTAATAATCGACAACACATGTTAATAATTTCCCTAATGGCTGGGTTTTCCAAGTGAATTTCAGTAGTTATAAAAGTAAGTCTGCTATATGAGTGTACAAATATTCAAGTAGTAAACTCAGCCTTGTCCATGCAGTTCTCAAAGTTCCCAGGGGGAAAGGACTGTGGGAGGCTGGAGAAAGAAAGATGAGTCAGAATGCAGAAAGATGAGGTCAGGTGGAGTCCTCTGTCTGGACTAGGGGAAAGGAACTCAACCACCTCAGCACATTTATTTATACATGGGGCAGGTTGATGTCATGTGACATCTCTCTGCCTAGTAACCTGCCTGCATGGTAGCGTGGGGCACGTTGTGTTCTTAGAGCTCTTGTAGCTTGTTCAGGTGGGTCACCAGAGTCACTAGACTATCCTTGCTGCAGGTGCACATGTGTGATCCAGCTTTAGCTGCTTCCCCAAACTCTGTAAAGAGTTAAATTATAGAGCATTGAGTCATCACTACTACCCACCTTTAACATGGAGCAAGAAAACCATCATGAGAGTGGTTACAGTGTTGGGTAAGTTGGAGTCCTGGGGACAGTTTTGCATTGTAGCACAGTTTCCACCTTTGGCCGTATTCTGTCAGATGTCCTGATAAAAGGACATGAAAATAGAAAGAGAAAGTTTTGGTAGCTTCTAGAAGAGAGTTAATAGCTGTAAAGATTGGTTTGTGGGGTTTTTTTTGGCCTTGTTTACTTGCTCTATCAAGATTTGAGGTGCTTGAGCATGATTACTGGTTGGAAGAAGTGAACAGGAAGTGAACATGTGTGAAAGAAGACTTGTAACTCAAGGAGGTTCTGAAGAAATGAACGGAGAAGTTCAGTTTTCTGTTCTGCACTTGGCAGTGATACTGCTGTATAGCTGGAAGAAATAAGTGAGAAAAGATGTTCCTATTTATTTAGTAGAATAGTGGAGGGCACTCAATAAATAAATATTAAATACATTGGCCAGCCAGTTCTGCCTGTAGAAATGTGCCTGGCTTGTCTACAACTTACACTCTGTAGATACCAGTATGTGCTAAAGTACTCAAATATGTGGTGCTTATCCGATACTGTGAGCACTTAAAAAGTTGAACATGTTTATCTCTGACTTCTTGTTTTAGTATAAACCTGTGATTTCACTATATTTTTAATTAGAAAAGCTTTTCTGATTATGTCACTGATTGTAAATATCTAAATTACAGACACTATAATGGGTTGCACCTTGTGGACCAAAGTGTTGCTTACAGAAATGAAAAAGAAACTTAAAAGTCCCATGAGCAGTGAGAGGAACAGAGTGGATAAAGCATAGGTGGTTCTGGCGTATGAAGTCATCTCAAAGTGAGTGTGTTACTCCCTGGCAGGGAGCCCTTTCCAGGGACCTGTCCAGAGTGTCACCAGATCTCATAAAATAATACATCATGTAGAAGAAGATATAGTTAACTGTGGGTAATACAAAGTAATCCTGCTCCCATTGGGTTGGACGATCATGAATGTGATGTCTGGATAACTTGGCTGTCTGCAGAAGTTATTACATATTTGAATCAGTTGGATTCCATGTTTCCAAGCCATGGAGTCACCTTTTTGTGCACTTGGGGTCTCTGGCCTGCTGCAGCTTGTCTAGCTTTGTGAATGAGCGAGGAGACATTCCGTTCATGTACATCACTGTCTGAAAGCCTGGGCACAGTGCATTTGTGCTGAGAGATCTGTTGTTTAGAGATGTGATCTCTTTGTCGATTTCTGTAAGCACTGGAAAGTGCATCTTTTCTCTTTGGTACATGAGCAGTGATGAGATTCCCCGCAGCTTTTTCTTTGCACATTGGCCATTGTTCTCTTCTGTGCATTGTGGCCATACAGTTTATGTTGTGTAAGACTTCCTACTATTTTTTTTTTGTATTACATGGAAACAATCTTTACTCCATATGGATGTTATAATAGCAACAAGGTTGTATGTATTAAATAAATTCCATGTGCATGCATCAATATTATAATAGCAAACTACTGATTTTTAGCTTCCACAAGTAAAGGCCATTTTAAGATATACAGGCTAATATTGTCTGCATAATTAACTTTCAGGAAAATATGATAAAATCCAGTAATAATTTCTTTGAAATACAATTGTCATGTGAAGTTGTTATTCATTCCTTAATCCAATACAGTGAATTAGACCTGTTTCCTCAGTGTGTTATATATCAAAATTATTTGTCTGCTTGATGAAACCATTCTTGTAAATCTGCCTGGGTCTGAGTTCTTCCTGCCTTTTTAGACGAACAATGCTAAAAATCTGATTTCCTAATTCAGATCCTATTGCATTAATATCTTTTGCTCTGCACGTGAATTCAGATAATGTTTACTTCTTTATTTTTTGAAGTGGAAAGGAACTTTGTCTACTCATTCACAATTGCGCTCCCAGTTTATATATTTTCATTTTACACTATTGTAGCAAATTTAATTTTTCCTATAATATTTTCTACTAATGCATGAATAGTTAGCATCTTCACATTATCCATGCATACATATCTCTATTTCCATATCTGTCTCAATGTCCCTATTGGCTGCATAAAGTTGTATATAATTTTAAGTAATTGGAACCTTTTGATGAAATGCTTATATTTTGCTGTAATCGCAATACATTTTTAGAACTTTTAGTTCTTGGGACATGGGTTCCTATTAGCTGTTTAAAATTCATTCAGCTAACAGAAATAGATTACTAGGATTTTGCTACCTAGAGAAGAAGTTCCAGTCTCTGTTGCTTGACACAAGATGAATATCAATATAAACAGAGAGATCACCACTAAGAAATCTCAGACTTGGGTCTGTGACATGAGTGCGTAGGAAACAGCGTCCTATTTCTTTGACCCTGAAGTAGAACCCCAGTCTGCACTTTGAATGTTCTGGATATTGATAAAGATCATAAAAAACAGAACTATCAGTTAGCTTTAAAAACACAAAACCAGCTGTAAAATAATTAATACAACTGAACTTCTGCAGTTATTAGTATTCTGGAAATAGCCTACCAACTTATATTAGCTATTTGAAAACTCTGCAGTATCTATTTTTAAAATCTGGTCAGTAATCACATCTCTAGTATATTAAATATAAAATAAGCCCTCCTTAGGAGCCAGATGATGTTGTGATTTTGCGTATAAAAATGACGTGCAGTGAAATGGTTGGGCTGGAGTACTGCCACACAGTGAGACACATTTCTGGGCAGCTTTTGTGACCAGTGTGAATTTGTGTTGCTGAGATGCATAAGTTGACCCTCGTTCTTTTTCAGTCCTGGGTTTGTGCTGCTATCAGTTCATTGGAGGCCCGCAACTTTCCCCATTCAGCGGATTGATTTTGAATTTTTCAAGCTGATTAATGTTTTCATTTGAATGGTAATGCTGACTTTGCAGAAGATGTGATCTTTTAATTAGCAGATGCTGAGATTAGCATTAGGGCTGCACCGTAATTAGCATTTGTTCTTAAAGCACAAGAGCACAAACGAAGCACCGAAGCACCGATACAAATGGAGCTCCTGTGTGGTCCTTACTTTGCCCCTTTAGAGCATTATAGAAGAGGTTAAAATTATTGAAATACTTAATCACTGTGGTACTTAAAACATGTTAACACATTGAGGGGGTTTCTCTAGATCCTATTTTCAATTCCCTTATTCTGTATGTATATAGGGTTCTGTTTTGAGGCTTCACTTAAATAATTCATAAACATAAATGTTACTTTTTTGAAAGTATACATTCTGCTTTTTATTTGTATATATATATGTAAGCATATGTGTATTTTTCTGGAAAAAAGTAGGGGCAACTCTTTCTATATTTTAACACCCATTTTCAAAACAACTCTGAGGATCACTCTAAAGTCAGTGAGCCCTAGTTAGAAAGTAGAGAGAAGGCGTTAATATTTGGGGTTTATTTTTGGGTTAAACCTACATGTGGCTACTTTTGTGTCACTTCCTAAGGTAAATTGTTTGACAACTTACTTTAGCAGTTAGTGTTCTTACCTGTAAAATGAAGATGGGATCGAGCCTTTGCAAAGATTAAAACCAGTATTTCACATAAATCACATAGTCCACATTAAATAATCTTATTGAAAGCATTACTGTGCATATTAGGTGATACTTATTGTGAAAAATGGGATACACTTAAGAAACAGAAAAATATGTTTGAAAAGTTTGGTTTCTTTATCAAATAAAATAACTGTTAAACACCTATAAGTTTCAGAAATGTCCTTAAAATAATTATATCCTCTTATTTCAGACCCATGGGCTTTTTTCCATTATCTTGTGTATCATGTGAACTTCAACATCCTCTCCAGAAAGACATTTGTGCATTTATTCTAGTTCTTCATAGAAATTCTTTGTTCAAGGAAGCCTTAGATAGTTTGGCGGTCCTCTGTAAAAATACTAAAGTAGTGGCTATTTTCGTTTTTGGCTTTTGGTTTGAGGAGTTTCTATAACAAAATGGTAGAGGGAAAAAGCCAAAGCAGGAATAATGAAATTTTCACATAGATTCCATCAAGGTGGTCCCTCTACATCCACAGTAACAGTTAAATTTAGGGCTGTTTAGACAAATGGGTGTTACATGGATTCTAAACTTGGGGCTGTTTGCTGAATGTGCATCAAACTTTAACACAATACATCTTTAGCCTTTAGTGTTTAGAGAGGAAATTCTTGCTGATTCCAAATGCTAGAGAGTCTTGGTCTTTTATAAAAGTCCCCTCTCACCATTGATGGCTATTAAAATATCCTGAAGTAAATGGATGTACATCTGTTTCTATGGGTGCTTCTCTCCCGGGCGACAACAAACAGAACACTTAAAACTCCAAGTGAGCAGAATGATTGATGGTCTAAATCTCTCTCTCCTGCTTGCTGCTTGCCCACTTACATGCAGAAACACAGAGAAAGAATACCAAAGTGAGGCAAAGTAGATTTACAGAAAAAAGATGCAAAACAGGACCAAAGGAAAAAGAAGCAGGAAACATAATCTTGTATTTCTATGAGAGAGGGTAAGTGGTGCTTGAATGTAATGAAATTTTCACATGAAAAGAAAATAGGATTTTCTATCCAGGCATCACTTCCATTGAAACTAGTTAAAACCAAATATGACATTGAAGTAGGAAGGTTGTTATTTAGAATTGGAAAGCAGGTAAGAGGTAGACTCCTGAGGCAGAACTAGCTGTAGTGTTTAAGTTCATCGATTGAAATGTCTGTATATGGGATTGTGCAGTATTGGCAACCACTTCAGTGTTCAGACTTGCCTAATTGGGGTTGTCTCTGTCCATTTGTGCTGGTATAGCAAAACAGCTATGAGTGGATACTTTAAAAAATGGTACAAGTCTGTTTCTCATAGCTTGTGGGGTTGGGAAATCCAGGATGAAGGTGTCAGATTAGGTGTCTGGAGAAGGTTGCTCTCTACTTCCAAGATTGAGCTGAATTGCTGTGTTAAGGACAACAGTGGTCTTGCTATTTGTCTAGAATCCTTTTTTTTTTTTTTTTTTTTTTTTTTGTGGTACTGGGGATTGAACTCAGGACCTTATGCTTGCCAGGCAGGCACTTATTCCACTGAGCTATATCCCCAGCCCCTAGAATCCTTTTGTAAGTGTTTGAATCTCATTCATAAGGGCTTTGTCCTCGGTCCATAATCCCTTTCTAAAACCGCCACTTCTTAATATTATCCCATTCAGTCTTGGGTTTTAACACATGCATTTTGGTAGAACACATACATTCAAGGAAGGGCAAATCCACTCATACACAGGAAGGGTGTTTCCCTGCTTGGTCTTGAAAGATTTCCTTGTTTGTTCATGGCTGAGCAGTACCTTCTGTATGATATGTTTCGTATTGGCAGACTTCATTTTTCTTTTAAATAAAAGTAGAACTTTAAGTTCTACTTGAGAAAGAAGATGTAGACATTTTTTAAATGTAATTTATTCTTATTCTTTTAATGCTGAAATAAAATTGAGTCTGTTTTGTATATTTACTAACTCCATGTTTTAAAGCAAATTTTAAGAAAGATCAATCACTGTATACAGCTATATAGAGATATTTTAATAGGGTTATATGTATGTAGAGTTGGCAGTGCATCTGGGTAAATGCTCATTTTTTTTCTTAATACTTGCTACTAGATACAATTTTTTTGAGCATTTGCCTGTTTGATGTTAAGTTTCTCAAGGGAGAAATTTACCTCATACATTGCATTTTTAAGTGTAGTTCTAGAGATAAACTACATGCTTACAAATGTGTTAAAAGAAATAAGACTAATATGAATGTTTGGTCTTAGTTTATATTACATTTAGTGAATAGATAGATATGTAGATGATAGGTAGATGATAGATAGATGGATAGATAGACAGGCCGATTACTGAGCATTTACTGTTTGGCCTTTGTTGCAATATTCAATTTAAATCAGGGAAATGTAGTTATTATTCTCATCTTTAGATTTAAAAAGTTATGTATGTTTTGCACGCATACTTATAAATTATATTGTGCAGATTTATAGTGAAAGCATGAATCTTATTCAATTCTTAGGAACTAGGAACTACCAGAGCAATCTGTTAATTTGTATCATGGAACAAATACATTGGGCTGTAAAGAATAGAAATAACTTGCAGATGAGGTGAATAGAGTATGGTTCATTAAACATGAAAAAGTTGTCTGTGAAAGTTTTCTTGAATATCTAGAGTATAAGTTTTGAAAGAAAATATATGCTTGTATAGAGACTCCAGAAGATCTTGAATGATAGAAGAATTGTGACTCAATCATGGAGTAGAACACCATGAAGATTCTTGAATTGGACATCAATATATTGAACTTATGTTATTCAATATCTTGTTTAGGCAGATTAATCTACAAGAGGCTTGGAAATGCTTTTAAGGTATAGTAATTTGATACTTTGAAGAGAATATTTTTAAACTGTGCTTTCCATATTTAATTTTTGTTAAGTTTGTATGGTCTTTAAAAATTCAACATCTGATGTTTGAATTCACAGGGCCTTCTTTGCTATACGTATCACTTTTTGATACCTGAATCTCGGAGAGATTTTAGTGAGCTTTGCTGTGTTTATCACTTACTGCAGCATAGTTTCTAGACGTTTTACTTGTGAACACAATTTGGTGGGTTTTATTTTTTGATTCTGGAATCCTTATTGATTTAACTGTAATAGCAACCATTGGTGAGACTTTCATTTTTCCCCCAATTTCCAAATACTTCCTGGCTTCAGGGGCAAATGAAAAGAACAGCCGACTGTGGAGTCCCCAGGACTGACTGTGCCCTCTCTGCTGTCCATGAAGAGAGCAGATGGGGGCCAAGAGGGCAGGACGTTGGGGAGACAGGGAGACCCACAGGTGTGTGGGAACTGGTGGCTGGAGAACAAAGGCTTTTTTATATAAAAGATTTTTAAAAGATGCTTACCGTAGACAGGACCTGAATATGAGCGTGACCATCACTGACTTACATTTGAATGTTATGTTGTATTATTTTAAAAGTATTCTACTCAGTAAAAATATTTTTGATATTTTATAATCTATCACGACATTAGATTAGCTGTTTAACATCTGACTCCATGCACCAGTGGTGACTTCAGTAAGGACAGGAATTGTGTCTGTCACATACCGTTGTACATCTCCTTGTCCCACAGAGGAGCAGGCCTGTAGCTGTTGTTCAGAAAATGTGTATTAAATTAAAATGTGTATTAAATTAGGCGAATGTCTTTCAGACCAGTGAAGTTGCATTCCAGTGTTTTTTAAACATGAGTACCTCAAGAAAACCTCAGCTCTTTCAGGATTTTGTGTGATTTTTCATTTGTTGTTATCTCATGTGTTGATTTACATTTGGAACAAAGGCTACTTATACTGCTTTAAACATTGAAAATTCTATCTGTGTCAGCTTAAGTTTAGGTTTAATGTCTAAACCCCCCCAATAAAAACGCAGTCCAATTATATTGTAAAGTGTTTTCCAGGGAAACAGTTGGATGTATTTTTCATGAACACTGGAAGTAGTACTACAGAAAGTATATAGAAAGTCCCAGTGCACAAGTTAGCATCACCAGAAGGCTATTAGCTAACAGCCCCTCCTACCCTGCTTTGGCGCGCACTCTCATTTATTGGTCAGTAGAATGTGTGTGGGGATTTAGTTTTTGCAGACTGTCATTCTGTTAATTTTTTGGAAACACATTCTTCAATGTAATATTTACTTCAACCTTAAATAAAATGTAAATTTTAGAATTTGGTGTGAGAAGTATGGAAGCAGGTCCGTGCACGGCACTGTTCAGAGAGCACCAGTAAGGCTTGTCCCTAGGGTGTTCACTTAGAAACTAATGAAGAAAGAGACCAAAGGCTCTAAGCAATCTAAAAAGAGCTGCAGAAGGATAGAGGAATAACCATTTCAGCAAGAAAATCCGTGAAATGGTCAATGAAGTAGGTGTATTCCCCATGAATTTTGTAAGTAAGGAAGATTTCACATCATTGATCCCTGTGTGTGTGGGTGTAAGAGTTTGAAGTTTAAATGAAATTGGAAATAAACATGATCATCAGGTAGAGATCAAACTATTTGCTTTTTATTGGTAGATCCCAATTACAAACCAGTCCACACCTATAGTCATATATATTATGGTTTTCCAAATACTTCTCCTTTATAATTAAACTTATCCAGACTAACAGCCAGAGGAGATCCAGGTCATATGTAAACTGTGACTTGCCCCATCTTATTTTTTTAATAGTTAAGAGACTTTATTCTAATAGCTATAATTACAGTACTTGTTGAAATGAAAACTGAAAACAAGCATACAAAACGGTTGATTACTAATTTTGTATTGAAAACTGTAAGAGGTTCCACAACACCAAATAAGCCAGTTCCGAAGTTTCCCCAAGATAAATTAAACAGGTCCAGCTTCTTCAGTGTTTATTAAAATACAAAAGAACAAAGTAGAGGTTGTCTTTTCTGATGGCAAATCGGACCCTTGCAGGCTGAGGGAGGAAGCTACGTCACACATGGAGGTGGGGGTGCTCCGGGACTGTGGTCTGGAGCGGACCAACTGACCCAGCTTGCACGCGCTCCTGCTGCTGAGACCCAGACTGGCCAGTGCCTCTGAGTGGGCACTGGGAATAGGGGCTGCCACTCCAGCTGCATGCTGACTGAGGGGTAGGGTATGCCCTGAGCCTGTATAGTCCTCCCAGCCTACCCAGAGGTGACCACGTGAGCATGCGTACAAGCACAACGCTATGGAATGCAGGTGACCCAAAGACAGGCGGCCACAGGGTCTCTGCTGTGACCATGCAGTGTATGGCATTTGTTCATCGCGTCCCTAGTGCTCCCAGAGGAATGGCTGATCTGATGACTAGCGTTCCAGCTGGACTTCACCAGGCATAGCCCTCCTTCTGTGTGTTCAAGTGTTCTTATCTTGTAAGTTTTAACTATTTTTAAAAATGCACTGAGTTTGGGTTAAAAACCAACCACAAAATGGATCCTGACACCAATCTACAGCCCAGTGGCTCCTGGAGACCAGGTGCCCATGCACCCAAATCCCTTCTCAGTACTGACAATGAGGTGATTTTTTTCTTTACAATAAAAAAGCTGAGTAATATTGCATAGGAGTACCAGAAACTGCATCAGTGGAAACAGAAACTATTTACATTAAATAAAAACCTGGCTGCAGGCTGAGTCTGCACATGTACAGCATGGTGCGTGTGCACTGTCACCAACCCATGGAGACAGCTTCTGGCACTCAGGATCACAGAGTCACACGTTTGCCACATGAGAGGAAAGCGGAGGGCGGAGAGGAGGAAGTGAGGGGAAGGGAGGTTCTGGTTTACTTCTGGTTCTGGAGGTGCTTGGACAGCCAGTCTGGTCCTTCATAGAGCCCATCCCCACTGATGGTGTAGGTGGCCTGAATGGACCCGTTCCTGTGGCATAGAGGGTGCAACCCCAGCTTGTCCGTGATTTCATCTGCATTCATGGCGTTTGGGAGGTACTGCTTGCTGGCAAACACAAGGAGAACAGCATCCCAGAGCTCATCCTCAGTCAGCATCCTCATGAGCTCCTCACGGGCCACATCCACACACTCTCTATCACTGCTGTCCACCACAAAGATCAAGCCTTGGGCGTTCTGGAAGTAGTGACGCCACAGTGGCCAGACTTGTCCTGGCCACCCACATCCCACACGGTGAAGCTGATGTTTTTGTATTCCACAGTCTCCACACTGAAACCTGTGGTAGGAATGGTGCTCACAATTTCACCAAACTTCAGTTTATACAGAATCATCGTCTTTCCGGCAGCATCCAAGCCCACCATGAGAATGCATGTTTCTTTTTTGCCAAAAAGGCCCTCGAAGAGGTTCACAAAGATATTCCCCGTGCTTGTGGATGTGTAAATGTTAGCAACCCCAGCCAGGGATCTCAATGGTGGCTGCTCCAAGCCGGGCACTGGTTTCGCTCCCACTGACTTTCTCCATCTTGGTCTTGCTAAGTAGAAGAATACTGACATCAGTGACGGATCCTTAGCCCTCTCCCCATGTAAGATCTGTCTGTCCTATGGGCAGAATGACTAATGAGTGAAGTCATCTAATACCATTTTTCTCCTGGGTGAAGACCCTATATGAGAGAAGGTCACACTGACAATATACATTATGATAAACTCACTTGAGTTCCAAACAACACATTCTTGTAATAGTTAAGTAAGCCTTTTCAATTCTATTAATAGCTTTTCTTTAAAGAAGCAGCAAAACCTCATTTTGTTTCGATGGAATACCAGTGTCCATGTTAGTGTCTTCCTTCAAAGGTATTTAAAGGACAGTTATGTCTGTGTTAGTGGAAATTGGCAAATAATTGTAAAAGATTATTATGTCTGATTTGTGAATGAAACCCAAGGTTGATTTTAATACTGTCATCATAAAATAAGTTAAAGGACTTTATTTCACTGCGTAATCTACTAAAGCTAACCACATTATTAGGATTGATTTGGATTCAATTTTACTTTACTACTAAAATATTGTAATGAAATACTGTCCTTAGACTTATAAAAATAATTTTTCTGTACAGTGAAGCAGATTTGTATTGCAGTTTAAATTCCACTGACATATAGACTGCAAACGCTAGGATCATTTGTTGCTATCAGCTCTACTTAATTTTTCTGACTTGTCATATTTTATAGAGCAAAAATTTGTAGGTTATGGATTCCAGTGTGAGACCTAGAGCTGTGAAAGTTTATTAGCTGACTCCAGTTGTGCTGATTTATGCAGTAGTAAGTGCAAGGAAAGGGAGGGGGGTTGTTCTGTAGTTGTCAGTTTGTGTTTCAGGTCATCTATTCTCTGGTCACATTTTCTTTGTCACAATGTTTTGCTAATATAAATGGCTGTTTGACTGTAAATGACTATCATAGAGGAGTTCCAGCACTTGCTTTTCTTTTTTTCATGAGGCCTAAATTACTGTACAAGTAATCAACAAACATAAAATGTTTTTCTTTCTACTTCCAAACAGATTATGCATGTATAGGTGTGGCATGTCCTCTTAAACTATGTAAGTTTAAATTTGTCATACAGAAAAAAATTAAATGAGCATTTAACCTTTGAAAGTCACTGTGTACTGAGAGAATGAACTCATACATCTCAGCCAGTTTGGCACCTGCATTTCTTGCCATGGTGTGACTGTACCCTGAGTTGATCCTCAGAAACATACAAATGGGCTCAGCCCCCGTATAGACATGGTTTGGAACTCCTGGGAACTCACACACTGGCAGAGATAGAGTGGTACCAGGATACTGAACAGTGGCCAGAGAAGTAGGCAAAGCAGTACTCTTCACCCAGATATTTACACTCCCGGCTTCAGTGCATGACTTCAGCTCCATCTTGCTGACTGTATGCTCTCAGTCTGCTACCACTCATCTTTCTTTTCTTTTATTATGCTGTGTACTTGGTGTTTTGTTTTTCAGTGGAGCAGTGTTTGGAGGTGAGCAGAGAGTTTATTAAATAGGGCTTTCTTCATGAAATCTCTCACACTTATACAGATGCTGGTATGAGTAACTGGTCTGAAAACTGGGCACAACCGTTAAGGAAAAGGCAGCATCTTGTGTACTGTGTGTTTCCCTCTTGCCTTCTTAGGCTCTTCTCTCTGAAGCACATTCAATTTTGCCATCTTTACTTCTACTTTCTTTGCCATACTGTCAAGGACAGCTGAGGAAAGATCAAACAGACTTGTGGCTCAGTGCTATTACACATACAAGGTTTTTAGCTTTGGCTGAGGCTTGCGTACTGCTCAGTA
This sequence comes from Dinomys branickii, assembly GCA_004027595.1. NCBI lineage: Eukaryota > Metazoa > Chordata > Mammalia > Rodentia > Dinomyidae > Dinomys > Dinomys branickii. The sequence goes on from PVLD010011457.1 coordinate 62,612, forward strand.
AATCCTTTCCCATCTCCCAGGCTGCTGCCTTTCTCATCTGTCACTCTGTTTGTATTTGCATGTGCTCTTCTTTGCCAGAAGAACCTTTTTAAAAAGTTCCTCATCAGTGTGGCTTCGTCATCCTTCAAGACCAGGCTGCATGTTGCCCCATTTTATGAAGCCTGCTTTTGCTCTGCACACCCTCCACAGGCCTTGTGTCCGGCAGCATAAGTTTCCTTCATGCGTGTGCTTTGAGTACATCCCAAGTAGCACCGTTGTTATGGTCTATGCCTTTCTCTCCCACAAGCAGTTATTAAAGGCCATGTCTGTGCCTCATTAACTATTGTCTTGCCCTGTACTTGGCACATGGTTGAGGTTAGCTAAATAAATCAGTGCCTGTGCATACGTTGTCAGACTCAAAATGCCCGTCTGCCAGAGAAGAGAGAGCGTTCAGCTTAACATTTGTCACAAATGTCTTCCTGTTGGTAATTATCATACTTTATTTTAAATACACCACTACATAGTAATAGCGAGAAGCGGTAAACAGATGGGAGGGTGAGGAGATAGTTGAAATGATAATTGTGCTCTCTTACTTTTGGGAAGGGAAGGGAAGATAAAGTACCTTCAGCCAGAGCTCTGTTATTTTGTTGAAAAGACTTTCAGGCTATAGGATTCCACAAGATCTGTGAGCGGCTCCGGCCTGTTTGTTAGTGTCTGACCTGTGTGCTACTGGCTTTCTTTGTGTTCCTGCTCAGCCCTTAGCACACCTTCTCTTCACTCCTCTCTGTTGCCTCCTATCTGTGACTGTCTCCTACATAAAATCTGCTTCTTTTCAGGTCTTGTTTTCATGGGCCACTTGCCAGCTGTTGAGGCAACGGCTGATCTTTGTTACATGGCGAGAGGGTGGGGCCCCTAAGCTTGGCTCACAGCTGCCGAGCTTCTGACTCTTTTCCCTGAGTGTCTTGCAAACCCAAGCCCCTTATGACGTGCAGCCGCCCAGCTGCTACCCCTCTTGTAACAGGTGATCAGGGGTGAGTTTTCCGTTGCGTGATTAATATCGGGACTGGTTAGGGAAGGAGCCAGCTAGCTCCTGAGAGCATGCATTAGGTGTCAAGGGCGGTTTCATCATGGCGCTGTCTTTGTATGTGAGGGGCTATTAAGGGGATGTATTTTGTGAAAAGAATTCACAGACTTTTAGGAGCTGAATTTTTTTATGCTCATACTTTTTTTTTTTTCTAGTTTCAGCATACACTTATGCTTACATGTGTTTAGTTTGGAACTTAGCGATATTGGCTTGGAAGGCATGCTAGTCTAATGTAACTTTTGTTTTACTTTTATCATGACATTTACAATTTTTTTTTTATCCAGCCCAAATGGAAGATCATTTGTCCCTAAATATCACATTCATGATACTAAACTTTTCTAATACAGCATTTTCACAAAAACAAGGTTTCAGTTTATGTGCATGTGTGTTATGATGGGAGGTAAAAAATAATTGAACTAACTTGTTTTCATTGTACTTCTCCTCTATTTCTGTAATTTAAAACTGGCCATCTTTTCCTCTCATAATGATACAGAAATATTGATCTTTTGTAAATTCCAAACAAGCAAAGGATATTTGTAATGTCACCCGCATTTATTAAAATTTCAGTGTATTTTCACATTTACAAAAGTCTGATTCATTCTTACTCCCCCCCATAATCTGAGTTTATCAGAAATCACAATTCCAGAGACTTCCGGGAAGATGGTGACTGGGTAGGCAGCAAAGAGAGAATCTGCCAGAGGATTACCACCCAAACAATGAAATATAGCAATATGAAGACAGAAATGAGGACTTCCGGGAAGAAGACGACCAGCCGAGAGAGCGAGTGTGGAGGGAAGAACGGCTTCAGCTCCTGAACCCGACAGAGAGCGTGCTACTGGGACAAACTTTGCGCCAAACCGGGCAGCGCTCCGGGATCCCACTCAGAACCCCAACACCGCAGCCAGCGCTGCGCGAACTGGAGCAACAGCAACCGGCTGGCGGGATTTCTGAGTCGGGGAAAATCTCCATCCAGGGAAAAACATCTGAACGGCACTCCTGTCTGCACGATCACAGGGTGAGTTAAGTGCGCGCTCTAACCGGTTTTTCCTGAATCGGGAAGAAGCTCAGCCCAGCGAGAGACATCAGAACAGCTTTAAGGACTGCGGGATCTCCCGGGTGGGAAGACCTACTTAGGCGCCCCAACGGGTTTTGTGAGAGGGGAATGAGCTCCACCCAGGGAAGAACACCTGAGTCTCCTATCTGCAAGAATCCTGGGGTGGCGAGCTGTTTATTCGCCCCAGCCAGGTCTTGGGGTAGGGAGTAGAAGCGGAAATCTCAGCAGACAGGTTAAGGGACATTCTCCCAAAGAGAAGGAATCACTGGAGCAGCCTCTGCAGCAGACCTTTGCCTGCTGAACTGCCTGTGGAATTTATAGCTCCACATTTTGAATCTGATACCCAAAAATGGGAAAACAGAGGAACAAAACGCAGTCTCAAAACTCAACCCCACCCAGAACAAGTTTTGAATGTGAAGATACAGGGGAACC
>PVLD010011458.1:0-65195 GCA_004027595.1 Dinomys branickii
ACGAAGGAAAGGAGAAAAGAAAAAGACAAAAATGTATGTATGTATATAGGAATATATATGAATATACATATATGCAGGAGGGCTAACATGGTTCTACTATTGTATTATATCACTTAATGCTAAGCAATAATCGATGACAGGATATTAGATTAATCGTGTATATCTGTATGTGTTATCCTGAACACACACTTCGAAGATACCAATATGTAAAGCAGCAACAAGCGGTGTTTTCTTTTTTGTTGTTGTTGATGTTGTTGCTGTTGTTGTTGTATGCCTGTTTTGTTTCTTGTCTTTGGATTTTTGGTTTTTGTGTTTTTTTCTGTTGTTGAGAGGATTAACTGTCTGACTAAATTTGCCTGTCTGTATATGGGTTCATACATTTACAATTCGAAGATATCAATGAATAAAACAATAACCACTGTTGAGACCATATCACCTTGTCTATAGATTAGTTGTGATTGTACTATTTTTTATGATAATTGGTGTCTGTTTGTCAATATGTTTTTGTACTTTTATGTTTCTAATAATAATAAAAATAATAATAATAATAAAAATAAATAAATAAATAAATAAATACTAGAATCCGCACTCATCAGCCTGGCCCTGAAAAGCCCCTTGAAATGGGTCCACTCTTCATGGACAGCCTCACTGTAGCTCAAATTGACTGCTTTCAACCGCTTCTCATGCAAAACCCTTGCTCACATTGTTTCCCTGAATACCAGTGACATGCTTCATACATTGGTTTAATTTAAATCTCCTCCTCTTTGGATCCACACTGGGTTTAAGCTCTAAGACATAATCTATTTTAGGCATGTTTTTTTCTACATATCTGTCGCAAATCTCAATTGTCTAATAGCTCATGCACACTGTGCTTTCTGAGGGCATATGTAATCATTCCACAGGAATACATCTTGTCCTGATATCACGAAGTCCTTAGGACACTTCAGTAATATATCTACTCATAAGAACAACTTCCCAAATTCAGATTAGTTTTCATGCTGTGTACTAATAAAAATAACGATAGGAATGCAGACTGTCCTGCCCAAAGTTGCAAAGAAGAAAAAGGTAGAAACAAATCCACACTATATATTATTAAATGGTGAGAGCAAAATGTTGTATTGTAAATAAAATTATTCCTAAAAGCAAAAATTATGTCTTTATGATAGTGTGACTTTTGTTATTTCTAAATGAAATAAGGAAAAATCATAATTAAATAACAAGAATATTAGATGATAGGAAAAATGCTCTCTTGCTTAGTCCCACTTACAATCCACCCAAGTAAATGGCTACATAGATTTATGTTTCTCTTAAACAACTCTGACTTAGTCATATATATATATATATATATATATATATATATAGGTATATATATATAAAATTTCTATTAAACAAGACCACACAAATGAGTAGGAAAGAAAACATTTTGTCAGCCTTATGCTCGGACACTTACGCTAACATATTTTTGCCCAGAAGAAATAGACTAAACACACAGCAAGCCAAATGGAGATGCTTACTTTAGTGACTACAGAGAGGTACTTCTTATGATTTAAGGCATTAGGCCATTATTTGAGAATGTTTGGAAAGAGCACACAATTGTTTTATGTTACCGACAACCCTCAAACAAAGACCTGTAGATCCAAAAGTTTCTGCAAACGCAAGTGGCTAATACTGTTGCTCGAAGTTACATTTTAGTTCTTTAAAAATGACATTGTCGCCTTGATCTTAATGGCTGCATTTCTTTTTTACATAAAATGAAACATATTGAAAATAAATTGTGACTTTTGTATTGGGTCATCTCTGAGCATTTCTTATCCCAGAACGTGTGCATAAAAATGCATTTCTTGGATACATAACAATTTGTGTGATCAGAGGTTACTTGATCATGACCCATTTACTTGGTTAGAACTTTTGAAAGAGCTAGTTTATACTAAATACTAATGTTTTTTTTTTCCCCCTCAGGTGAGAATGTGTTTTTGGTATGGGAGTGGATTAGGACAGTGGTAGTCTTTGAACAACTGATACATATTTTTTCAATTTTTATTTTTATTAGTATGTATTTGCATTGCATATTGATTCTGTTCCTTTGTATCACCTGATACATATTTTTGAGCCCTGTGTCAGATTCTGGAGATCCAAAATGAAGGAGACAGGTGCAGTCTTTATGCCCATTGAATCTGCATTAAAAGAGATAAGTGGTCATTAAACAGCACAATAATTACACAAACAACAATTTAATCACAATTATGACAAATGTTCAAAAGGAGAAACACAGCTTGCTAGGTGGGAGGCCTACTAGAGTGTTCTTACCACTGCTTCTGTAACCATCACTGGCCTGTCCTCTAAACCTAATCTTTATTCCTAGTAGAGATTTTAAGAAAGTTCCTTGTCATCAGCAAACTCCACAACACCTCTGGTGAATGACTCAGCATAACCCTGCAAAGTTCTCAAAGAGATCAGAGTACAAGAATTTGAAACCAACATGTTTTGACCAAACTTAACCTGTGAAATTCGACCAGGGTAAGTTAGATATAAACAGGTACCTTGGGGAGTAAACATACATCAGATAAGTTCAAGATGATATGTGGTGAGCAGTTCCCAGCATGGCGTCCCCTGACCTCCCATTAAACATGTGAACGCTTAGCAGGAAAGGTGGGGCACATTGACAGTGTGCAAAACAACTATGATTGATAGTCAACCTAAGCCAGAATGGAGGAGGAACTGACATTGAGTATGAGGGAGATGGACCTGGAGTGTGAAACATATATCAAGACTTAAACAAAGAGCATAGCGAAAGAGTAAAGACTCCTTGACAAAGAGGTTTTCACCCCTCAAGTCCTTGCTGCCCAGATTCAAATATGCAGAGCCCTTGGAGCAGAGAAGAGGCAGGTGCTCCTCAGCTCTCTGAGAATTATTTAGAAGGCTGACATCTCCCTCCAGGCACAACCAATGAGGGGAGTAGGAAGAGAAGTTAGTGACACAATATGGCAAAATCAAGGGGCGTGCTCTTTGATTATGTGACTAAATTCTGGTTTATCTTGGAATATCTGGAAAATTGGCCCACTAAGAAGTAGTTTCCTTTCTGTCTCATGTGGACCACCTAGTGTGCCAAAATAATAATAATATGCATGTTTGAGATTTCTAATTTTGATTTAGGAATGACTAAATAATATGATTTTATACTCTATGATTTGACTTTTAAGGTTTCTACTTACAGAACCAAGAAAAAGAAAATTATCTTGCAAATTGTTTGTTCCATGAAATGTATATTCTTAGAAATTGTATGGGAACTTGGAAACATCTTTAAATACATGGAAAAAACTGACTTGCAAGTCTTCTTATAAACCAAGATTTTTTTTTAGTAAAGGGCATAGCAATTCCCTGATTGAATGGTTTTGTTAAATCCTGAATTTTTCTAGATTATACCTGATGTTGGAAGCTGGGAATGTATCCAAGGTCAATCACCTTAGAAGACAGTGCCTAGGACTGGGGGTTCTGGCTCAGTATTAGAGTGCTTGAGACCCTGGGTTTAATTCTAAGGGCTACAAAAAGAAAAAGAAGAGAAAGGATGGGAAGAGAAAGAAAGGGGAGGAGAGAGGAAGGAAGGAAAGAAAGGGGAGGGAAAGGAAGAGGAGAGAAGAAAAAGAGAAGATGGGAAGGGAAAGGGAAGAACAATATCTACTGATATCAGACAAATAGGTACATTCTACCCTTATTCTACACCTAGGGATATATTCACCAAGAAAGGTGGATATGTGAACATCCACCAAATGGATATTCATAGCAACACTATTAATAACAGCCAAGTAATGGGAATGATGTTCATCAAACAGTAGTTAAAACAAGTAAATTGTGGCATATTTACACCATGCAATACTTTACAGCAATGAAATTGAACAAGGTACTACTTTGCAAGGCAGTATAAGTCAATGTTTAAAGGTACAGGTGAAATTAAGAATCCAGAAACAAAGGTTATATATCACATGACCCTATTTACACAAAGCTTGCAAACAGGCAAAACGAATATATGAGAACAATCAGGATGTGGATGCCCATGGTGATACTGCCTGAGAAGGGTAGACGGATGCTGAGACTGCTGGTTCCTGACCTGGACAGTAGCTATAGGGATGTGTTCACTCTCTGAAGACATATTGAACTGTACACTTTGTAATCTGTGTGTTTTCTGTGGTAATATTAAAGCTCTGGACTATTTCTTCTCAGCCTTTTTTACTTTTATATCTCACAGATAAAGTCTTGAGAAGAAAAAGCAACTGAGTTTCCAGTTCACAAAAATGTGCTACTCTTCTCTCTAAAATCTCAATCCATCAATTGGAGGGAAATTCTGACACACACAATTCTCTTACAGAGAGTGGTAGAAACCATAGAGGAGAGTTGGTTGGTTTTTGGTTTGCTTAAGGTTAAATGAGCTAACACACTATCAAATATGTAAAAACAGAGGCAGATATAAAAAGATTGGCAAATCAAGTTAACCATACTATCATCCAAAATAGGATATTTCAGTTGAGAGTAAAACTGATTGCTAATAATAAACATAATAGATGAAAAGCATACATTTGCATTTTCACAGGCCTACTAAAAAGTGCAAAGTACAGCTAAACAAACAATAATATTTATAATTCTGACCCTTAAGCTTCCTTACAAGGCACATCAGTAGGGAATTATATAAGTGGAGGACTAATAATAGACTGAAGCAAAGAGATTATAGCTCAGTTATAAAACATTTATCTCTGTAGACAATGTACAAAGAATAGTCCAATGAAGACACCAGGTTCAATCCACCAGCCGATTCTTCAGCACAGGTTGGGAACTACAGCTGAGTGCTAAACCCTTCTTAGCTCCATAGATTCAATTTAGACAACTGAATCTAAGTGATTAGATACCAAATTTCTCTCCTTTTGTCTTGAGAAAATAATCTATATTACTTCTATAGACTGAATGTCTGTATCCCTTCCCACACTCAGATGCTAAAACTCATATCCCATGAGACAGCATATGAGAACACAGGCCTTGAGGGGACAACCGGAGCATGGGGAGCAAAGATCTCATGAATGAAGACCACCTCTCCCACCATGAGAGGACACAGTGAGAAGATCGAGTCTTATGAACCAAGAACTAGATGCCATATCAGCCAGAACCTTAATCCCAAACTTTCAAGCCAACCAGGACTATGAAAAATAAATTTCTGTCATTCAGAAGGCACTCAGTCTATACAATTTGGTTATAGCAGTCTGAACAGGTGAAGACATTTATCATATTTCATCATATAAAGTATGTTCGTATGTAACATTTTATTAAACATCGAAAGCCCAATTTCCAGTAGCACATCTTTATGCAAGCACACTGTTATAAATTCCATTGTGTATTGCAGAGAAATGCCTGGAGCCTCATGTGCTATGATTTAGTGTGTTGCACACAAATTCTCATGTTTATACCTAACTGAAATTGTTTCTTTCCTTGCTGAGACCAAGATCCCCTGGTGGACCTCCAGAGTTGATGAGACTGGGTGGCCAACCATGGCAAAACAGCAAAGGACTGAGAAATAGGACAAGTTTGGCACCCACATGTTTTGTTCATTTCCTAGACAAATATTGAATATACTTGAATTTCATTTCCTTGATGTGTATAAACATGTTTACTTTTCATGGTATTCAAAGATGACAACACAAACCAACAGGAAAAAAAAATTTTATCAGATGAAGGGAGAGGCTTTTGCTGCTCCATGTCACTTTCTACTGAGTTCACCATTTTATGAAAAGCAGCTCTATGCGAAAAAGTCTTAAGTTAAAAGTAGAGCAAGCTGGACAAGTTCACTGCTAAGTGTTCTTTCCCTGATTCTTCATCCTCTGGTCGCTAAGGGCATTTAGAAAGTCCCAGTCTCTAGGGTTGCTATGGAGTTCAACTCAAGTGCGTCGTATTTTTTGTTTCACATTTTGCCAAGTGTCCTGCTCCACATCCAGCTCCTAAAACAGGGTTGGTATGAAAAATACCTGTTTAACATGCTCTCTGTTGTAAGCTCCATGAGGAAAAAAGTCATCTGCTTTCCTTTCTCTGCTGTAGCACCGTTGCCCAGGCATCGCCAGGTGAACGGCAGAAGGAAGAAATGCGCGGCCCCGGCCAGGTGCCAGACCTGACTCACAACTGGGTCTGTGAACGCAGAGCCTCACATTCTCGTGACACTCAGACCCAGCCCTGCGGCCTCAGTAACAGCCAAACTTTCAATAGCTGGATGAAGAGAGAAATAAAGGGAGAGATGATAGCCTATTGGCATAGCACTGCCCTACTTCTATATTAGCCCAGTAAGCAAAGGGCTTTCTGGAAATGTGCAGCAGTAAACAATGCATACAGCAGTTAAGGTGCTATGAGCAGTCTAGGAACCAGAAGACAGGCATCAAGGTTGCCTCGCAAAGCTTATTAAATAACATATTGCATGTGAATCCATTTTCATACTAAACCCTCATGTATTACAAGACCCATCATACCCATCATACTTACACTCTGCCCAAATGTGGAATGAAAGAAAAATTTTTATTCCTCTTCTTTTTCCACAAAAGATAAACACAAACCTGATCTGTAACTGATCACTTATTGTACTCTGTCTAAGGTGTAGCAGGAAAAAAAGTAACTGTGATTTAGGTCAGTCAATTAACTTGATTTGGAGTGATAAACTAGACAGTGCTTGGAGGTAAATACGTTGTTTCCCTTCCATTCTCTATAATGGCTTCTGGCTCCAGGAAGTCGGGGCATGGCCAACAGCACCAGAGACAGAGCAGAAGAAGGAGTCCTTGACTCCCCATGGTGCCGTCTTGGCTCAGCTGGCCCATACAGCCTGCACACTGCTCCGCTGCTCTGCTCCTGACCTTGCCCCAAGGCGTCATGCTGCTACCACTGATTGGAGGCCGCAGACCGTGGGCCGTAGGACCTGACCTCTCAGCCTGGTGTGAACTCTGGTAGCCTTAGCTCTCTTCACCTGTCAGTCCTACTGGGAGAACCCTGGGGTGCTCTCCTATGGGCCCTAGCCAGGCATTGCTCCTTCGAGCTCATCCCTGAGCAACCCCTGGTCCTACTTTTATGAACAACACAGTCTGTGTTTCTCTGCTTTTACCCATCTACCAAGATAGTAAGGTTTCTACTAAAAATATCACCTCCCAAATCATTATAGCTGAATCTATTTTCTCACCTGCTCTCATGCTTTGACAGAAAGAAAGAAAGGAAGGAAGGAAGGAAGGAAGGAAGGAAGGAAGGAAGGAAGGAAGGAAGGAAGGAAGGAAGGAGGAAAGAAAGGAGAGAAAGACACCAATTCCATCTCCTTACTTTGGGTAAGTTTTTCTTTATATTTCTGTTTTTATTTTAAAGAGAAAAGAACAAAAACAAATTAACAAAACACAGATATAAACAAAACACTAAAGCAATAAAAACAATACAGAATTTCAGACAAGGTGATAGGAAATTAACAATGGTTGTTGTATTACATATTGTTATCTTCAAATCGGTTACTCAGATAAGCAAATATAGACATGTAAGACTTATCAAACAATTAAACATTAAATGTTCCTTTCAATACAGCAATAGAAATTAGTAGTAAAATTATCTTAGCTATCTTGTGTTATATATATATATATATATATATTATATATATATATATCACATATACCGCTTCCTTCTTTTTTCTTTTGCCCTCATCCCACTCATTGTTTCCTTTTGAGCAGTTTCTTCCCCTTTCACAGTAGCTACTGTACCTTTCCAACTTTATTTACTCTTTCAGGTTCTTACATTAAAAAGACAATATGATGTTTATACATGTGAGTCTGATTTATTTCACTTATGAATATGGTCTCTAGTTACAGGCATTTACCTATAAAAGCCTCAAGTTTATCTTCATTTATAGCTGAGTAATATTCCATTATATAAAAATACCACATATTTTTATCCATTCCTCAGTTGATGGGCATTTGTGTTGTTTCCAAGGTTTAGCTATTACAAATTTCATTGCTACAAACATGGGTGCACATATATTGCTGTGATATGATGTTTTTAGTTCTTCTGGAGAAATACCCAAAAGGGAAATAACTGGGTTCAATGGAACCTCTAATCCTAGTCTACTGAGAAATCTCCAGACTGATTTCCACGGTGCTTGCATCAGTCTACACACTCACAAACAGTGGAGAAGTGTTCCTTTTTCCCCACAGTCCCTCCAGCATTTGTTATTGGTTGATTTCTTGATGGTAGCCATTCTCGCTAGGGTGAGATAGAATCTCAGTGTTGTTTTAATATACATTTTTTGAATGACAAATGATGTTAAACTTTTTTCATGCATTTATTTGCCATTTGTATTTCTTTATCTGAGAAGTGTGTGTTCATCTCAGATGCCCATTTTTGTGCTGGGTCTTTGAATCTGGGGGGCCTGATTCTTTTTATATGTTCTAGATAAGAAGTCCTTTGTCCTAGGGACAGTTGGCTAAATTTTTTCCCAATTTGTGGGTTTTCTTTTTACTGTGTTGGTGATGTTTTTAGATGTGCTAAAACTTTTCCATAAGATGAAATCCCAGTTGTTGATTCTTTGAAGTATTTTCCATGCCGTTTGGTTTGAGTAAGCTTTTTTTAAAACAGTGTTCCAGGCACATGCTCCCTGAATTTCCTTCCAACATTCTGAGTTTCTAATAATATCAGTGAGGTTTTTTTCTCAGTTCAAAAAGACTTCTTATCTTGTTTCTACCAAGAATTTCCAGTATCTGTAATGCATTCACAAATTTACAAGCTGAACTCTTACAGAGCTTTTCCTTATCCCTGAAATAGTTCAAAATAAGACAGGAAAGAACGGGTGCCGAACGGGCACCTTGTACTGAATCCTCATGAAAAATACTAAGTAAAGACTGAAACCTCAGTTGCCCATTCACTGAGGCCCATTACAGACTTATCTGTCTTTGTAATGTAAAGTATTAGCCAAAAAAGTACATAATGGGAAATAATCATTTCTTTTCCAGTGCTTCAAATAACCTCCACAGCATGTTGACTCTTCTCAGGTAAGATTTAAATAGCTTTAATTTTCTTCCTTTTGAAACTCTTGCACACTGTTCATCGGAGTGGAAACTAATACGGCCATTACGGAACACAGCACAGAGATTCCTCAAAGAGTTAAAAATTGAGCTGCTTCTCAAACGATCCCACTACTGGTTTACTTGGGCCATTTCACTGGGCACTCTACGTCCAAGGGAGAGGAAACCAGTGTCTCAAAGAGATATCTGCATTCCCACGATTGTTGTAGCAGTATATACAAGAGGCAAGATATGGAAGCAACCCACCTGTCCATCAAAGGATGGATGGATAAAGAAAATGTGGGGTGTGTGTGTGTGTGTGTGTGTGTGTGTGTGTGTGTGTGTGTTCCCCTAGTGCACACATAAATGCATATAAATCAACACAGCGCAATGTTATTCAACCATCAAAAGGATACCCTGCCATTTCCAACAACATGCATAACCCTAGAAAGCAGCATGCTATGTGAAATATAAGCCAGAAACAGAAGAAAAATACAACCTGCTTTCACATGTGCAATCTAAAAAGCCAAACTCATAAAAGCAAAGAGTAAAAGAGAGTTGCCAGGGGCCAAGGGTGTGGGTAGTAAAGACAATGTGAAAATATTGGTTGAAGGGCACAGGCTCTGAGTTGTAAGATGCAAAAACTCAGGGAGTCTAATGTCCAGCAAGATAGCCATAGCTAACAGATTTATTAATACTGGATGGTGTACTTGGAACATGCAAAGATCTTAGGTGTTCTCATTCCTCCAGCCCAAAATGGTGACATGTGAAGTGACAGACATATTAATGAGTAGGATTGTAGAAACCATTTTATAATGTATAAATATATCAAGAATCTTACCGTATACCTCACATGCAATATTTATTTGCCAATTATATCTCAGTAAAGCCGGGGGGAGTCTCCCTTACCTGAGCGAGAACTTGTCTCAGAATAAAAATGTAACAAGTAATAAAAAATTTTTGATTGTTGATCAATCTTCCATTATGTTTAGTGGACTGAGCAACTTCGTTGAAGATAGCAGTATGTGATGTACCAACCATTGTTAATTCCTATCATTTTGTTCTGAGGTCATGTTTCATTTTTGTTGTTTTTGTGTTGTTTTGATTTTGTCTTCATTATTGTTTTGTTAGTTTTTTTAAATATTTAAAATAAAAAATAAATAAATAAAAATAAAAATGTAAATAAGAAGTTGAGGATGTAGCTCAGAGTAGACTGCGCCTGAGTTTGACCTCTGGTACAAAAACTAACTACCTCACCAGGTGTGACTCGAGTGTCCACTTTGGTGAGTCTCAACTTGCAGGGCCCGGAAGTCATGTTGCCTGACACTTAAGCTATGTCTTCTATGTACCCATGACACACCAGCTACCAAGGCCAAGAAGAAGGTGGGTGTCTCCAGGGAGACTCTGCCCAGCCACCACCTGTGAAGATGTCTGGAGAAAGGCATAAAAGGAGCTTTACTGATGGCGTAGCTTGATTGGAGAAAGAGATCTGCCCTGAAGGCCCAACAGGCTTCTTCCTCCCTTCCTTCCTGAAATAAAAACCTGCTGGTCACATCAGGGAGAAATAACTTCCTCTGAGTAACACTCTACTTGAAGGCAAGTGGGAGAATCTAGGGATAGCCCAGCCCAGATACAAAGACCCCATGGTGGTCTACATTGGTGTCAGCTTCCTGAGGCTTCAGCCCAAGGTCCAGCCAACTGAGGAGAAGGGGGACTTCTTTTGACAATAAAAGTTTATTTTCTCACAGTTCTGTAGTCTAGAAGTCCAAAGCCAATATTTGAGCAAGGCCATACTCTTTCCAAAACCTTCCTAAAAGGATCTTCGCTTGTCTCTGTCAGTTGCTAATAGACCCAGGCATTCCCTGATCTGTGGCTTTGTAATTTCAGTTCTTCCTGTGGCTGTGCACCCTGTATTTCTATCTGCTTATAAAACAGCAGTGAGTTGAGGTTAGAGCTCCCACTGACCAGCGTCAATTTAACTTGATTACAGCTGCAATGATCTTGTTTCCAAATAAGGTCACGTTCACAAGTACCAGCTGTGTGAACTTCAACATATCATTTTGTCAGGGAACATAATTCAAACCATAGCAATGCCTATGACTTTTAGAACATTTATCTCAACACTTTAAGAATCCCAGCGAAAAAAATATCAAAATTTTATATTCTAGTACATCAGATAAAATGCAGCTTCTGTAGGGAGCACCTGGTGAGAGAGATAAGAAGAAAAAGAAGGTACATTCTTATTTTCAAGAAAGACACGTTTTTATTTGTAAGCAAAACTCGAAGGAAGGAAGATTAGAAAAGAAACCTGGTTTATTTCACCCTTATCAAGATTTTTGGAACAGTTCTAATAGCACTTCCGTTAGTCTAATACTTCCTGTGTACATCTATGAATTTAAGTCATTTAATAATCTAAAAACAAATTTGTATGTTTTCATCACATAGAAAATGTTGATGTGAAGGAAATGATTGATTTATGGTTAAATACTAAACATGTAAAAATTTTTTTAAGTGTTCAAACTCAATCAATCAAAAATGCAAATTGAAAAAGGTGTTTTTAGTACTATCTTTACCTACCAAATTGCTAAAGGTTTTTGAAATTCCACAGCATGCCTTGTGAGCAAGAACATGAATAAACATGAATGAAGATGCCCACCTTCATGCCATTTGTATAAATCACAGCTTTTGGCAGTAATTTTGCAGTACTGTAAAAATTTTATGTAAGCACTGTATATAAGGATATTCCATGTGTTTCAAAAATTCTAATTCTGAGAATTTAAATTAAGAAAAATCTACTCTATGTGCACAAAGTTTTAGTCATAAGGCTTTTTATCTTATTGCTATCATAGAACAAAGAATAGCTAAATAAAAACATGGATTCAATAATAATATAACTATGTGACACACCGCTGGCACAATTTTAAAAATTGTGCCATACAATAAGCACCGGTAAACTACAGCACATAAATTAAATCTGACCCATTGCCTATTTTATAAATAAAGTTTTACTGGAATGCAATTAAACCCCTTTCATTTATGAGGCTTATGCTGAAATGGAGCCTCATTTGGATGAAATATTTTAGATCCCATGTTTGGACATGTGTCGTGTATGTCTCACAGAGTAACTACAAAATATTTAGCCAACTTGGCTCCAAAAGTTATGAGAATACCAAAATCATAATTCATCTGTCTTTCAAAATTAACTACAGTTGCACAAAAATACTTCTTTCTCTTCTATTAATCTTTCTTTCACAAAAAAATGAAAAAAAGGAAGAGAATCATCCAAAATGAGAAAACAGCCTCCACTTCTGATGCATGTGCTCAGCAGACCCCCGACAACAGCATAAAAGTAAGATATGCAAGGTCATTCCAGAATTCCTCAGTTGTTTTCTGTCATATAGTTAGAGTGATAACCACTGTTTTGTCTATTCTGAGGTTTGATTTCTCTCCTAGGAAATATAGTATTTCATACAGTATGTGTCCATGATTTCTCTTCATCTCTTTTTAACTTTCTCTCCATCAGTAAGTTGCCCAGCAGCCATCCCAGATAAGAATGCAAAGGATATTTGAAAATAACATAAAACCAGATCAAATTCCTATGGACTGAAAAAAAACATGAATGCATACATTATATAAATTGTGTGTTCCTGTTACACACAGTTAAAATTACTGTCGGTGCCAGCTGCTTTTACATCAAAGAGGATATTTTGATGTCCCCTGAGGACTAGCTGTGTAATTATTTAACATTGCTCTTTAACCCTCCCATTTCCATTCATCAGTAGGTCACATCCAGTGAGCCTTGGATAAAAGGAAAAGTCAACCGAAGACCATTTAGTTTTTCTGTTTTATTAATATTTCCATATTAATGCTCAAGAGCATTAAACAATATCCAAAGCTATTTTAAATCCAGGGTAACATTAGTGAAACAGAAAACCAAAACAAAATGTTTCAGAACTGAAGAAAGGTAAAAACACAACAATCATGTGTATTATATAGACTGAAGCTGATTCTGCAGAAAGCCAAAACATCCAGTTGATTTAATTAAAGAAAAAAGAAGCTCAGTCAACCCAGATGTCTGAAATCATAAAAACTTAACATAGGGATGATTGATTGAATCTTTGACGTGACTCACCAGATGTTTTAGCCTCTTGGAGACAGACTAAAAGAAAAGGATTCGGATGGGTTTCACATTCCTTCATTTCTCCCTCAGTGCTCAGTGTGAATCTTCTTTGTTTCTGATTTCATTACCTTTTCCAAGAATCCCTAAGCCCTTTGGTAACTATGTCTCACATTTTCTTTCAGAGTGAATCTTGGGATATTTTGACCAAGTAACAAGCTGAGAAGCAAGTAGCAATGTAGAGAATTTCAGTTCCTTTCTCTCTTAATATATGGCTTCGTGTCACATTTTCTTTTCTTTGTTTCTGGAAAGACCACAGTGCCAGCAGCATCACAGGAACAAGATGGGAGGAAATACCCTGCCGTACATATAAAATCCAACAGGATCAGTTGAAATGATAGGCGGAGGAGAAATATTCTCCAAAGATCTGATTAGCTTGATTGCCTGGCAGAGTGAATATTCCCTGTTCAGATTACCTATAATCATCTTACCCTGTATTAATCCACTAATGAGTTGATGGTCAGATAAGCTCTTTCTCGAAAGAAATTAGAGACTGACAATTACAGAACAAAAAATAGAATATAGCCATTTTGTCAACCCACTCCTGGGGGTCCTTACATCTGACTGACTTCAGAGTTATGAAAGGCTAACACTTACCTTAGAGCACGCTGGAAAAGAGACGCACCTTGCAGGTAGACAGAAGAGATTCCATCCATGTATTATGATTGGAAAGAGACACAAGCGCAAAACTGATGATTCTGTGAGATCTTCACATTTGGTCTGAATTACCCATTTCTAAGAACAATGTGACAGTGACCCTTGTCTTTGATACCTGCAGCTTTGTACACATTATCTCAGTTGATTTACCCAAAAATTCTTTTGAAAATGAACTATGCCCATTTTCCTCAAGAAGCTAAAGGAGCAGTGACCCAGAGCCCAGATACTCCATTCCTTAGTCTCAGGCAGTAGCACAGTTGCCTCTGCAAATGAAATTATATTTACATAAACATATAGGAAGATGAGTTTCACTCATTTCATTAGTCAGCTGATACCTTGACCTTTACAGGAGGAACAAAACAAGCACATTTGGGGTCCTGAAAATGGTGTTGCAATCTCATGCATTGAAGACAGACTTCACAGAACCAAACTTAGTAATTACCAACTCAAATACACTTAGAGGACATACTGAAAACACTGAATATTTTGGCACCCAGCATCGTAATACAGGAAGTCACGACAATGTAGGAGGTACAGTGTGTCGTCCATAGACTATCCTACTGGAGAAGGTCTTGAACCCAATATCACATGCTGTGGTTTGGATGAATGTTCCCCCAAAGGCCCATATGCAAACACCTGGTCTCCAAGGGGGTCACAGTGGGATGTCTGTAGACCTGTAGGAGGTGGAGTTAATAGGGTCATCTTTAGGTCATTGGGGCAATGGCCTCAAATGGCATTTAGACGTTCCTCCTGTCCTCTCTCTCTCTTCCAGTGGAAAACATGAGCTTTTTCCTCCAACATGCATTCTCTGCCATCACCATGTGTGCCAAGAGGTGACACAGTCAAGAGACAGACCTCGTTAAGCCAAGCCTGTGCCACACTTTCAGCATAGGTTTGAATTTGTGCTGTCTTTATAAAATTAGCTGTGCTGCACTGTAGTGATGCAAAGCGCATTTATGTGCCATATTCCCCAATTCACCTGCTTTCTCTCTCAACACAGTGCTTAACAAGAATTTACAAGATTGGCTTACAGTGGCCACCCACAGAGTCAGGTGTGGAAGAGTGCAGAAGGGCTGCCTGTGCTAGAGATCTGAAGGATCCAGTCAAAGGCCTGGAGCTCCTGTGCAATCCCTATCAGAGAGAGAAGATTGTCTTCATCTTATTTTTATGGGAAGAGTACCCCATGCTTTGTAAACCTGAAGCGTTTATAATAAGCATTAAGACTGCCAGTTTTTACCTTAAAAATAGACACATTTTTATTACATTCCACAGTAAACCACCTGTCCTATGCTCTGGAAAGAAACACAATCATTATTTTCCAAGGATGTTCTTTATGTGAAAAGAGAGTCTGGAGCAAAGTGGTGATTGCCCCTGCTCACAAGACATGGAGAAATGCAAAAGATTGACAATAAATCTCTTACATATCAAATCCATCTTGATCTCTACCTCTAGGACATCCACAGTAATACAAATGATGTTAATACTTGTTACACTGCACATCTTTTTAAGAGTAAAAATAATGCTTTTTACTCCGTTGTCAGCCTCCATAGCATTTAGCATGGCAAGTACTTACTTACAAACCAAAGCATGGAAGGGAGCCTAACAGTTCAGATAGTGAACAGAAGACTTAGACTTGGAAAAACTGTAAAGTGTCCTTGCATGGGTTGGGGTGCAGTGTCCACTGGATTTGCTTTGGTTTCTGCCTGTGAGATTAGTAAAACACACTGCTAGGTATGTCTGGGTGGGTGGGTCATGGTGGGCCAAGATCCTGTGGACTTTGGGTCTGTCTGTCTAGCTCTGCTCTCCTGCTCTGCTTCCGAGCCACAATGAACTAAGCATCTTTGCCCACCACACATTTCCACCATCCCTTGGAACCCACTGACCATGGACTGCATTCTCTGAAACTATCAGCCGAATTAAGATTGTCCTTTAATTTGAGGCTGTCAATTATTGTGTGTCAGGAACAAGAGCACTGAATCATAAAGCCATTGTAAAATTGATCTCTTTATGTTAATTCTGTTTCCTTGTCCATTTCAGCTGGACAGGGCCTATTACTGGAGACTGACATTATTCACCCATTTATTAGTCTCTCCCTGTTTTACACATCCTTAATTTGCCATGGTGATGACTATTGAGACAAGCTCAATCCATTCAGTGCTGAACCAAGAGATTCACAGGAATCTCCCAACCATCGGAAGACAGATACTAAGAACAATAACCCTGTCCCCTGCCACTTGCTACATAAAAAAGATCATGTATCAAAATATGCCCTTGGGATTTGAATTTATGGAGGCAGTTGGGAGATAACAAAGAGACCAATGTTATTAAAGGAAAAAAATTTTACTATATTTTCTTGAAAAACAACATTATACCGTGAAAGACCACTTGAGGAGCACCAGTTTGGGTCAAGAGGCAGAAGTAACCAGAGGTAGCATGGCCCAGAGCCCTTGGTGGGTTTTCCATAAGAAAGGCAAAACAGGAGGGGGTAAACATCCCAGGGCTGGCTCACTGGAATAATTCTGGTCAGCCATGGGGAAAACATTTGGATTCTCCATAATTGTCTTCGCCCTAGATTGATTTAGGGGAGGGTGATATTGGCTTAGTACATGAGTTTAACAAAGAATGTTGCAAATGTGAATTCTGGGTTTGTTAGTCTACATATGGAAGACAAGCTCCCATGTAAGCCCTACTGCTTCAGGGTAGCTTCTGTAGACCAGATGTCCACCTTTGACCAGTCAGATGAATTGTAGAAAAGGGGTGATTTTTTTTTACTAAGTCATTCTAACTTTTTGACAGCTAGTAGTAGACTTCAGTTCTTTTTCCTTTCACTCTAAAATTCACCTTTGCCTTCTTTGTTGTTAGTTCAAACAGACCCCAGTCACAGGAGGTATTGAGTTTAGTGGGGCTAATTATTATTGCATTTGGAGATGTGGTTTATCATGCACTATCCCCATGAGTTCTTGCTGGTAAATGGCCATACTTATTTGTATTGCCAATGGTGTGTCAAATCATAAGGACCCAATGGAAGAGTAATGCATTATCTCAAATGGCTCAGTGTAAAATTCAAGCAGGAAAGACAGTAGCCCCAGCGCTGCAAGTATGGTACCAGGGCTTTGAACTGTGTTCTTCTGGTTTTTCTCCCATCTTATTGTGTTCCATCTTCTTTAATCAGTGTGGTGACAGAAGCAGTTTCAGGTCACATGTGAAGAGGTGGTGCACATCTTCTCAAAGGTTACTTCCAAAGATTTTATTTGGCTAATATCCACATGTGTAAGACATATGGCCTTCACTTTCTCCCAGACATGTTTTCCATTCCACGTTTATATCTTTCATGACACAAACGGAACTTCGCAATGAAAATTACACCTATGTAGACAAAATACTATAATGATAAACTTCACTTACTATACTACGGTGTCTCAAGTAATCCAGCTGTTTCTCTCATTTTTTAGAGTAAGTTCAGCAAAGTCTGCCTATAACTCTGTGTGTACATGGAGAACTGAATTTCCTTTTGAAAAAGATGGTATTTTCCTATCCAATCACTCATTTTTATAGCTTCAGAGCTACTGAAGCATAGATATCCAAAATAAATGCTTCGTTCTTCAGGGGGAAAATAAGTTGGGAATGTAAATTGAAGCCTAATGCTAAAATTTGCTTTTCTAGAAAGAAAATTTCTAGAAAGTAAATACAATGATAAATCTTTGGTGAGTTTTTTGTACTTTTTTATAAAAATAAATAGGACAGCTCTTAATTCGATCTTTTTAATATGAAAATACTTTTACCTCACTACCTTCCCAAAATGTGGTAGGACAAACTTATGGTCACACACTGTCAACTTGTTAATTCTATTTATACCCACACAGCAAGTTTTCATTTAAAATGATACAGAACAGACCAGCATGGATAGCTAGTTTCTCAGATTCTGGGAAAGAAAAGGGTAACTAAATATATAATACACCCAATGCATTTGCTGCCAGAGATAAGGTATCTATTCTGAGCTCCCATGAAATTCTAAACAAAATTCAATCCCAATATATTTTTGGACACTACAGGGGTAAGGATGTGCTATGGTTTGAATGTGGTTTGTTCCCTCCAAAAGTAGTGTTGAAATTTGGTCCCCAGTCTGATCTAGTTGAGAGACATTTGAGAGGTAATTAGGCCAGTAAGAGGATTAATGGATTCCTTGAATCTGTGAATTCTCACTGCTTTAGGGTTGGATTAGTTACTAGCCCCAATGGAGCAAGTGGATAATTACAAGGTAGTCCAGCTCACTTCATCCTATCCTCTTGAATATACTCACTCATCTCTCTGCCTTTTTACCATAAGGTAAAGCAGCATGAGGCCTTCCCAGATGCAACTGCCTGATCTTGGGCTTCTGGACTCTGGAAGTACAAGCTAAATAAATTGCCCAATCTCAGGAATTCTCTTCCAGCAACAAGAAACAGATTAAGACAGAGTGGGCAACTCTATCTAGAACACTAACTTCTCCATAATCATCTTGGAGAAGGAAAAAAAGGGAAATACCAAAGACTTCAAAACTTTCCAAAACTTTAGTCATGGGTTTAAATAACAAAGGACTCATTAAAATGCAGCATCTTAAAATGATTACCTAATTTGGCACACATTTTTTTTAAAAAAAGCACCTTTGGAGAATTAAAGTCAAGGTTCGAGGTCTGTGGGTTCTCAATGGTTTTGTGCTCCTGGATGCACTGAAACATAAACCCACCCTCAAAATCCACCAATAGCTAGTGAAGTGGCATTAGCGATGTAGTAAAAGTTACTACATAAGATAACAGACTTTTTTACAAGGGAAAACAAAATACGTAACAAACTGGCTTTGCCCCTACATTTTTTTGTGAGCCCAACTGCCCTAGGAATGAAGCTGCCCTGTAATTACTCTGTCCCATCCGGGCTCTGCTGTCTTGCTATGCACCTGAACCTGTATTCTCATTTATGGGAGTCCATGATTCATAGGGTACACTGAGAAATCATTTATCAATTAGGTGTGAAGGACCATATTCCCATCTTGATTTGTGTCAGCACAGAGTGGAAACCACTTCTGCCAAGCACTATAGTTCATCAAGATGTGCTACTTTTCTTTCTCTTCCTTCACAATCATGTTCAACTCCAGCTCCGTTTCCTAAGACAAAGTGCTGCTGTAAATGGAATTCAGAAAAACAAGGTGGTTCTAACTTGAAGTAGATTCTGCTGGGGAAAATAAATCCTGTGATCTGTTGCTGTGGTAAGATTAAAAAACATCACGATGGGGGAAAATATACACTGTGTCTGGGTGGAATCTATCACTGCCACACGTGATGAAATATGACTCAAAGTAAATATGCTCCACTTGGCTTCAATGTATGAGATTTTGGCTTTACTATACAGAGCCTTTTAACTTTTAGCCAATTGTCACTTGGAATACACAGATGTAAATATAGTGAAAGCAATGTCATGTACAATTTCACGAAAACAGAAACACTTCCAAACATGCCGAGGCATGATAGAGACACAGTATTTCAGGACTGCTTTTTACATAACATTGTTTACCAAGCTTGATTTTCAAAAGGACAACCTTTTACCAAAACTAGTAATTCTTCCTTTTGGCATCTTTAATAACAAGCCATCCTTCACTTGCAGAGATGATGCCACAGGTTCACTGTTTTCTGGGCTTCAGTAGGTAGATCATGAGTGGGTCGGTTACCAGCAGGGATGTATCTGCTCTTACCTCTGCCAGTTCTTCCCCTGTCCTCAGCATCGTGGCCACAAACACATTTGTTAGACAGCTCTGGCTGAGAGTGGGAGTGTAGAGCATGGTCCCAGCTTCGGACTCACGGCTCCACCTGCCACCCTGACCTTGTAAAAGTCAGTCAGTGACAACATCCACAGGTCACTAGAGCACGCAGCCATTTCCTGGGACACCACCCTCTCCTGTGGACAACACAAACCATGACATAACCATATACCCCTTGCCTATAATCAAGTTGGTTTAAAAATATTACACTTTCACAGACTTAAAAGAACTTCATTTATGGGTTCAAATCGCTTATGCTGTGTTCAAGAATGTTGAGGCATCAATGATAAGTTTAGCAAGGAAAACACAGAATCCCTGAGCAATACTCAGTTCATAGGTGACTGTCACAAATACACTATCAAGATACATGTAAATATAAACAGCCACTTCCCCATATATTGGACTCTAAGAAGTAAACATAAAAGTAACTACTTTTGAACCCTTGATGAAATATAAATGGACTATGGCAAAAGGTTTATAAAAATAACATTATTCTGCAGGGCAGTAAATCTATTGCTAATAATAAATTGTATCAACAATCAGCAACCCTTTAATAAGAAACTCCAAAAATGTTCTCCTAGAGTTAGGATTTTATGTGTGCTGATTTTTAAAAACACCTTTTGTTAAAAATCAGAATGCACATTACAAAAAGCATTTAAAACTCTATTGATATATTGACAGCCACTTAAAATTTTACATATATTCTTGAGATCAAACATACCACTGTCTAGGTGCCATTTTGATTCTCTTGTGTTCGAACACAAACACCTCAGATTCATTCTTTTGCAGCAATGAGAATTACTCATTTGAAACAAGAACTAATTAAAAGAGAAGAATTTGATCACTGAGAAAATAAAGATTTTACACCAAGAAAACTTACTTGCCAGGAAAATACTTTGGGTAGAGATAAATGAGAATTCTCTGGGAAACATCAAACACTGAAGTATTTTTTTAAACGTTCTGGAAAACACTTTCTCCAGTGAAAATTACAAAATTTACCACAGGACAGATCTAGATTTTTATGGAACTTTTTAAAAGAAGAATGAAAATGACATTAAAAAGTAGTATTTATTTACAATGAGAAAATAAATCACAGGCAATCTAGAAGTCTTAAAGACCAACCGATGTCACAAAATCTAGGACAAATAGCATTATCTTTTCTGAACCAAACACCAATGCACCTTTAAGAAGACCTTTTGCAACATTTTTTGGTACTTTACCAAGGCCTGTTCGTATACAAACCATGTTTAATACCATTTTTCACAGAAAGAAGAGGAAAAGTGCAGTTTTTCCTCTAGCATATTTCAATTAAATGCATTTGCCATGACTGACAGGCTGAGAACGTTGTTTTCCACTTCATAGCTTGTTTTCTACAACATGTAAGTTTCTGAGTTGTCAGATGTGGGAAAACCTCTCTCTCTGACATCTCTCTTCCATGAATATGACAGGGTCTGTCACACAGATAACCGTATCCCTCTCGTTGTCAAATGTGTAGTTCATGGTGGAGAAGGAGCCACAAAATACAGAGCAATTCTCCATTCCACTTTGCTCCCGACTGAAATAGTTCCGTTCACCTTAAACTCCATAAAAGCTGTTAAGGGAAAAGTCACACCTAGTGTGTATTAATTTTATTTTATATACTCTGAAACACTTTGTAGGTGATTGAACTAATCACAAAGAAATGCGATAGCTCTAAAAATATCAACAGTGTATCCATCTTCTTTTTTACCCATATTTCCTTTGAACTAACTGTCAGCTTTTCATTGTTGTGATGAAATACCTAAGCAAATCAATTCAGAGGAGGATGGATGGGTCTTGGCTCCTGTGTCAGAGCTTTCAGTCCACAGTTGGCTGGTTCCATTCCTGTGGCCCTGAGGTGAAACAGAACATCAAGGCAGAAGGACACAGTGGAGCAAATTTGCTCACCTCATGGAAGCCAGGAAAAAGAGAGAGGGAAAGAGTCAGAGAGAAAGAAGCAAAGGAGAAGAGTTCCCAAGGACACGTGCCAAGGACCTACCCCCTTCAACTACATCACATCTACGAACAACCCCTACAGTTGACACTCACTGGCAGATGAACCCATTGATGAGGTTAGAGATCTCATGACCTAGTCACCTTCAAAAGCTCCAAATGAGCCTTAGGGATATGTTTGAGCCACACCGTAACAAACATATTGTCTTATGTCCATATTTACATCAATAAAATTAATTTACTTCTGTAATAAAACCACTAAGAAATTAACAAATTTTGAAGCTGAAACTTTTTTATCCTGGTAATATAAAAAGCATAACATATTTTAAGGGGAAATTTAATGCCAAACCACTGAAGAAAGTGGAATGCAGCATGAGAAGCTCAAAGGAACAGAGGAAACATAAGGGGAAAGGGAACACATTTCTTAAATTGACTCATTTAAACTCATTTTTTTATGTACCATGAATCAAACTCAGGACCTTGCACTTTCCAGGCAGGCATTTGTGCCCCTGAACTACATCCCCTGCTAATCTCATATTTTAAGACTACATCCCACTTGATTTTCTTCTGAAACATAGCCAATCTGAAAGCAAAATAGAACTTATTAAATATTATTATAACAACATTACAGCGCTTCCACTTAGTGTTTTGTAGCTGACTGGCACAATTCTTATTATCTTGAGTTTTGCAAAAGTTGTCATTATTTAGTTGCACTGGATAGTTTGATATTTGAAGATTTGTTTTGGCCTGCTAATTCAGGTCAAATGAGACTGCTGCTCATTCTTATCCAAAACTCACGGATCTTTAACCTCCTGTGGGTAAAAGTCGTGGCTGATAAATATTTATAGAACTCTACAGCAAAGCTTCTGTTTGTTACTCTTTTCTCCAAGGTGACATGACCTCGAAATTTCCTCGAATCTTGCTCCTGTTGTGGTCTATAGACTCCAGTGGCCCCTGGTTCATTTAAAAAAAAAGCCCTAAGGAGAAGCTATCAAATTTGTTTGTGATTTTTTTTTACATTCATTTCACATTGGAATCACAATTACCGTTATT
Organism: Dinomys branickii; assembly: GCA_004027595.1. Classification (NCBI taxonomy): domain Eukaryota; kingdom Metazoa; phylum Chordata; class Mammalia; order Rodentia; family Dinomyidae; genus Dinomys; species Dinomys branickii. Next base: position 22,700 of record PVLD010011458.1, read on the forward strand.
TTTCCTTTCCTTGTTTTATCTGATGAGCTATATATTATAGAATTTGAGTATGAGATATATACATATACATATTAAGATGCTCAAGATTGACAATTTTAATGATATCAACAGAGTTAACTTTGATGCTGTGTTCCATTGCTCCTTTTCCAGGTTCTTTTCTCCTGTCCTTTCTCACCTCCATGCATCCGTGACACTCTAGTTTCTAGGAAAACTCTCTCACTTCTTTAAAGCTCATTTGCAACCTATTCATGGTCCTCATGCCTTTCTGGCCTTCTGTAGAATCTTGATCTGTAATTTAGCTTTATTCTATTTAATTTTCAACTTTTCCTTTGCTGGTTTCTTTTCCTCCATCCTTAAATATGTTGAAATCTCTCTCATTATCAGGCACCTGCCCTGCGTCCCACATCCCTCTGTGTGCCCTTCTCTACTACCTTTATCCCCACCAGGACCAAGCACCTAGAACTCATCATCTTTAGCCATTATCTCTTGCCACTTCTTTATTCTCAGTGCACCCAGTGAGGCTTTGGCCCCTGTGAGCTACTATAGGAGCTGTCAAGGGCAGCAAGAACCTTCGACGTCGCAACACTCAGAACACATGCGTGAGGCTTGACTTTCTTGACCTTCTGCATATTCTGATCCCTTTCTATCTGAATTTCAAACACCACTCTTGTCATGGCTGTGTCTAGGTCACCTCCAAAAGCCTCGTGCAGTCATAGCTAGGGCTTTTTCAGAAGTGACTGGGGAAATAGATGGTGTGGTGCTGGGACGGACTTGTGGTGCAGTGCTAGGGTCAAAGGCACTAAGATTAATGGCGCAAGTGCTACCCACCGCAGGCAGCATGGATAACACACAAAGGACAGGAAGCGCTATGGCTCGCCCTTCCTTGATCTGCTCTCTTCCGTCCACCACGAGCTGTTTCTCCTCTCCAGTGCACCTCTGCCATCTACCCTGCCTTGGAGCCAGCCAACCATGGACTGAAACCTTTGCAAACTGTGCAAAGGTTTTAACTATAGGTTGTTGAGTAACTATAGATGTTGAGTATTTTAACTATAGATGTTGAGTATTTTGTCTAAATGAGAGAAAAACAACAAAGATAACTCTCCCTAGTTTTCCTTCTACAATTCTGTGACCATTCTCTCAGTTTCCATCACTGTCCTTCGAACAGAGGGAGTCGCACATTTTTCTCCTCAGTCCTTTTTTCTTTTGCCCATGTCTTTCTCAGCTGCCTTGTTCATTTTTATGACATCAACACTCACCTATAGGCTGATGGTTTTCAAAATCATGTCACCATCCTACACTTCTTCTGCCCAGCTCTATTTTCCAGTTCATAGCAGACATCTTCCCTGTAATAGCTGCCTGAAGCCTTCTTTTCCCACCAGCAGTAAGGTTCACTCTTAAAAAAAAAAAGGCACTCTTTCTGTCGTGTTCATTACTGACTTTCCAGTACCAAGCCTGAGACAATCATCAATTTTTTAAAAAAAGATAGAATTGAAAGGATTGATGTCCCACAGACCTATCAAGCTAAGTATTCTAAATAACAAGCCCCTGAAATAATATCTTGAGACAATGACCAGCCTCCAAAGCTGGGCTTCCTTCTACATTTACTCCCTTTATTGAATTTAATCGCTATCTTTGTCCTTAGATTTTCCTTCTTCTTTAACATCTCTGCATTTTCTTAGATCCAAAACTTTAAAACAGTTTTCTGACTCCTCTTCCCCCTTATCTCCCACAGTGATGCACCCCTCAAATTTAGTTCTTGAATCTGACTCTTCTCTTTCCTTGACTTCCTTAAAACCTTAACTGCACCCAGGTAGCTACATGTTCATAGCCCGTCTTTCTTCCCTTCCACTGTCTGATGGCTACTGTAGAGTTCTTTATAAAATCAATGTCAGAGCACATCACTCCCTGGCTAGAAGTTTTTCAGGGGTTTCCCAATAGATTTTAATATCACAGTCCTTTAAGGATGTCTGTGTCTGTGTGACTATGCACATCTTGTGTGTGTGCGTGTGTGTGATAGTTACTTTCCTTATCACTGAGACAGAATACCTGATACCCACAAGCTATGGAAAGAGTAGTTTATTTGGGCTCACACTGTAAGTCCACAATCTTCTGACTCCAAGGAAGGATGGTATAACAGAGGATCACGGCGGAGGAGAGGTACTCACGGCACGGCAGACTAGAAGCAGAGAAACTCAGGGAAGGGACTAGAAGGGAGTTATATCCTCCCAGGTCTCACCCGCACTGATCTGCCTCTTCCGACTGGGTTCTACCCCCTAATATCACTCTTACCTATAACGTCCACGTAATACAGTCACCATTCACAACACCCACCTTTGGGCACATGAGGCTTTGGAGGGTTACCCACGTCTGAACTACAACAGTGAGTTCATGTGACTGAGGGTGTGTGTGTGTGTGCGTACACGTGTGCATACATGCATTTGTGTGGATATGTGCATGTCAGCCTTTCCTGTGCTGGCCCTATCACTATCCAGCCTCACTTCCCACTCCTTACAGTTTTGCTGTAGAATTACCAGATGATTTGTAGCTCATCAAACTAAACCGCTGAGATGTAGCTCCCTGATAGTTTTACACTGATTTTCACAATTCAGTTCAGACCCCTCACTCCTCGGTGCTCTCCTCATTCTCCTTGCTGACTGTTCCTACCTCCATGCCATCCACTTCTAGATATTGGCTTCTTTATGGATTCTACTGCTTGCATCATGCATCACTCCCAACTCCTTGAAATAACATTTCTGCCCACAGGTCAGAAGACTTCCAGCAGAAGAAAACACTATGTACCTTTAATAAGTATCTTGGTTGATTCTGATGCAAATGGTGATGCTGTGGGATGTAAATATCCTCCACCATATAAAAATACTTGCAAGCAGGTGTCTACTAGCTGCAAGAAGCCTCTCAGTGAAAGTAATGAGATTGATCATCTGTTAAATTTAAAGCTGTATTCTAAATCAAAATTGCAGGAGCAAACCTAATTGATTTCCATGTGTTAATTAACAGGGAAAGAGAAGATAATCAAAATGTCTCTAATGCCCCAAACCGCAGGGTGGTTTGTATCTAAAGAGAAAATGATTATTTTATCAGTCTGCTTACAATCTTTGGGTTAAAGAATATGAAAGTCAAGAAAATTGCTTCCTGTAGAAATAAGTTGTAAATTTTGAGAATTTTTTTCAAATCAGGAAGATTCTAATGTGTCTTTTTCCCCACAAGACTAGAAATATTTTGTTTGTTAGAGAACCAACAATTGTACTTAAATCTCCTTAGGTACCTGAAGAATTCTTGTGGCTGGGACTAACTCACTGAAAGACAAAAAATAAAGCTGTTTTAAACCCTTTTTTGCCCAACTCTACTCCTCTTCTTATCACAAGTTCAGGCACATTAGGTGACTCATACCTAATCTGAATATCTGAACTCAAAAAGCTCCAAAATGTGGAGCCTCCATATGTGATCCCAGGAGAAAATTTACATCTGGTGTCACGTGATGAATCACCATCAAAATGCAGGCACACTAAATAGATTGTATAAAATCTCTTTCAGGCCATGTGTTTAAGGATTATATGAAACACATGCATTTCATTTTCATACTTTGGTTTTATTCCCAACATATATGATTATGTATTTGCAAATATTCCAAAATTTTTAAAAAATTGAAATCCAAAACACATCTGGCCCCAAGCATTTCTGATAAGGAATACTCAATCTGTACAATTGACTTTGTTCTTACTGTCTCAGGTTGTTTTACCAATTAGTTGAGCTAGTGGGATAATCTTGAGCCTCTTGCTCTGTATTATTATTTAAACTGATAGATAATAACGAAATTATATTTTAGATTAAGGGAAACTAATTGACAATTTATTAACTTATAATGGGATTAATTAAAGTACATTGTGACTTTTCCACAGAAGCACATCATTATCAAAGCTCTTGATAATAAATACCAGAGGCAAGAAAATGGTCCCAGAACTTTCTGAAAGCATGGCTATATTCATCTTTCTTATTGGATATAGTTATACTGGTAGAATCTTTTAATCAATAAGTAAGAAATAGGTAAACTCTACTCCATAGAAGGGAAGCAGAGACTTAGACCAAGGGTAGGGCTGGAAAAATAAACTAGAAAGTGAATACATTAAACATTAATCTACAAGCAGAGAAATGTCATTTCAATGAAAGTTAAAAGTTAAAATAGGCAACTGACTAATGGGAAAGTCAGGAATATTTTTAACAGATGAACTTCAGACACTGGTGTAGTGGTTAGAATCACTGCTATCTTTCATCATGTTCCAACCAATTATATTCCAGAATTAAAATCAGCCCTTGTATTCCAGGAAAGAATTCTCTTTTTTTGCTAGCCTCTTTCTCTAGGCATCTCTGAAATGTGAGCCTCCCAAAGAAAGAGGAAAGTACATAGAGGGAGATGAATATAAAATGTATTGTTTGGTTTCCAAATGCCTAGTTACTAAAATATTGGGAATGAGATACAAAAGAGAAGAAAAAACAAAACATCAAAATATTTTATATTTCTAGTAATCCCTAGTTTGTTGCCAGTAACCTCTTCTCTCTCTTGTACTACTGTAACTTAGGTTGAATACGTAGGTGCATCCAGTGCAAGATAGTCTCTCTACTTGCCTCAGTCTCTACATAATATAAACGTCTTTTTGCCTGTGTCATTGGACCAAAAAAAAAAAAAAAAATCAGTTAATGAAAAGTAACATTTGTAAGATACTGTACCAATCCACCTTGAATTTGAAAATATTTAAGAATAGTCTCTGCATTCACAGAATTAAGATGTTCTCTGTAGGGAGGTACAAGGGAAAAGAAACTGCTGGGTTGGTTACAAAGAGATAGACTTTACATTTGCTTAGAAGAAGATAAGTTTATGTGAGGAGGTGGCATTAAGGTGAAGGGACAAATGAATAAAGAAGATTCAGACTGACAGAGATGAGAAGGAGGGAAGTCTGAATGAAGGGATTTAATTGAGGAACAGCAAAGTGTTAGGAAAATGTGGTGGAGCCGTGAGCACAGCTGGTACAGGGTCGAGTACAGAGAAAGAACAGTGAGAAAGGATGGAATCTTCTTCTGCCTTTGTATTCTCTGCAGGTCCTCAACAGGTTGTGTGATACCCACTCACATTGGGAAAGGCAATCTTTACTCAGTCTCTCTCAGATCCTCTTATCTATAAGAAACATCCTTACAGATACATCCAAAGCAGTGTTTCACTGGATATCTGGGCATCCCACAGTCAACTTGCCACATCAAATTAACTATTGCCATGAGTTTTCTTTCATAGTCAGTAATTGTATAAATTCCAATATTATTCAGGCAATATTTTTAAGTATAAAATTTGTGATGTTTGATTTTTCCACCAATTTTCAATAAATGTCAATGTTTACCACTTGTCCTTTTACATATGGCTGATTTAACCTCCTACCAATTATTCAACTGGTAATGTTAATTAGGATTTTTGAAATTAGACCAATACAATTTTGTGCATTGTTTCTCAGTAAATGGAATAGAAATATATAAGAAAAAAGAATCTTCAAATATCCAAGCATGGTTAAGTTGTAATACTTTTAGAAGCTCAGAAATCTTATTTCAAAAATATCCATGGGTACTCTTCCCGAAAAGTGTAATGACTGTGCTTCCCATGTGTTTGATCTCCTACAGATAGATGAAGAAAATGAGCTGTGAATGGTGAGCTCAAAATGAAGGATCAAAACACTCTATTCCAATGTGAAAATCACTGCCATGGCGGCATGAAAAGACTTGCAATGGCTGAATGTGATTGGGAAACAAGAACAAGTGAAAGGCGATTCCACGTGCTGCTCACCTTTCCATCACTGAGACAAGATGCCCCCAACCTACAACATAAAGGAGAAGTTTATTCGGATCACAGTTTCGGAGGGTTCAGTCCATGGTTAGCTGGCTCCAAAGCAGAAACCGCATGGTGGAAGGACATGGTGGAGAAAGCTTTTCAACTCATACCAATGAGAAAACAGACAGAGAGGAAGAGGGGAAAACTAGAGACATAAACATACCTGTCCAGTTACGCCCCCACTACACCTCCAATGAGGCCCTACCTCCTACTAGCACATCCAGCTGCTGAGCTCATGGACTACTTCACTGAAGAGATTGCACCCCCATGATCCAGTCACCACCCAAAAGTGCCACATCTGAACATGTGAGACTTTAGGGGTCATTTAGGTTTGAACCATAACAGCATTGTTTTGAAACTGGGTGACATACAAATTATTAATAGCATTAATAACATCAACATGTCCTTATTATAGAATCTTCAGTATCTTGAAGGATAAAATCCTGAGCATTATTTCTGATGTGCTGTATTCTTAGTATCAGAAAAACACCCTGGAAGCACAGAACTGGAATTCAGCTGAGTAGTCACAACTGAAAATAAAATAGAAGGTAGAGATCCAAAATTGACAGAGATGTTCTAGCGAATAAAACATCCAGCAAGAGAGTGTAACAGGACAGGGAGGAGCACAGTCAAAGGAGAGGTGTGAAAAACCGATAACGAATATAACAAAGGAAATCTGCTCAAAAATGGCAGGTGTGTCAGGGAATCTGTGGTATGAAACACAGGAGAGGAAACTTTTTCAGAAGGAGAGGAATGTCCAATGGTTAAAAAAAAAAAAAAAACAGTGTGAATCCAAAGCAATAAGTATATAATTCAAGAATTTTGAAGCATAATTTGTATTTTCACAGAGCTCAGAGAATGATAAATATACACAAGGAAATGAATGCTATCACACAGAAAAGCCAGGACATATGCAATGATTTATTTACAAACTGAGCACTGTGAAATGCTGTACATTCAAGATACTATCATTAGTAGGAATTGAAAACCACGATAAAGATTCTGGGCTTGAATGTGAAAAGGCTATTGCTGACTTTCAAATAATACTTTAGTATAATAGTGTCTTCTTCTATCCCTTTTAGCATTTATTAAATGATAGAAAAATCTATAAATTTTACAAGTATAAATTAGGTTTTAAACTAAAGCTATTGCATTATAGCAAAAAAGCAAAAAAAAAAAAAACTGTTACTTTTATAGCATATCTAAAATAAATTATTTTTGTCCTGAAGATTAACAGTCATGATAGTCGGTCATGACATCAGCTAAATAATCTCAAAATGACTGGTTTTGACGTAGCTTTGAAATTGAGAAGTTCTGTCCCTAGTGACATTGTTCTAGCTCTTACACATTCTTTTCAAGGAAGTGTAACAGGACACTAATGATTAGTAATTGAAAAAAAACCACAAAATTTTACTGTTTCTCAAAGGTAAACATCTAATGAGTATCAGGTTAATAATATCCCTTAGTTATTGCGGGATGATCAGGTCCATAGTCTCCTGAACGAGCATCTGGAGAAGGCTAAATGAAATAAAAAGAGGCAAATGGAATGATTTCAAAGCTCCAGGAGGGTCAAAGCCCTCTCACAGAATTCAAGATTCTCTCAGAACTAATACCACGACCTTCTCTCGGGTGACCCATGTTTATTTCGTTATCAGAAGAAGGGAGCGGAGTACTCAAGAAGGGCGGAACCACTCAAGGACTTCTCCAAGTAAGGCATTAAGTTAACCCACTCAGGAGTGAGATGCCTGACGTTACAGTCTTTATCTGGTTGAGATCAGATCCAGGTGTCCTTGACTGTGATCTTATCTTATCCTTTGAGGCTGTCCAGCTTCATCTACCATTACAGGCCTTAGAAGGGACCAGTAACTCACAGAGGATCACTTACTGTGAGTCCACTGCCCATCTCCAGACAAGCAGCCTAGGCCTTGGACAGACTCACAAGTAAACATGGAAAGTCAACTGGTTAATTTAAGTCCAGCTCAGGGCTGCTGCATAGTGTTCAAATAAGTACATTAATACAAATGGTCTTTGAGTATTTATCTCACTCAAAAGCACAAAGCAGCCCTTTTGCATTTTATAAAATGAACTTTGCTATGTTGGCATGTTCTTCTAGATAATTTTCGAGTTCAGCTCTTGAGCTTTGACTAATGGCAGATATGCAGAACTCAGTTTAGTATAGCTATGATGAGCCAATCAGAATGAAAGGAGGAAGAGATGAGGGAGTGAGCAGAGCTAGCAGAATCCAAAGTTTCACAGGAACAAACATCATAGCCTAAGAGAAGCATACCGGGCAGGTCAGTAGCAGGCTTAGTCATCCAAACCAGATTAATGGTTCTAAGAAACCAGAAGAGACTCAAGCAGGATGAGCAAAGGACCAAGGAGAGTTCCAAGTAAGTCACTGGGTTTTTTTCCTGCTAATTTTGAGCAACTTGGTACACTTTCATCCAGAATTATTGTCCTCAACAAGAATTTCTCAACTAAAAGTAAAGTGCTTAACATTTAAATCCCAAGCCTCAAGAACTGACTATTCTACCTCTTATACACAAGATTTTATTTAAACCTTCCATAAGTAGTCCAGCCCTGTTTGCAGCTTTGAGGTTCAGGGTAAAGGTATGCTAAGGCTTGGCAGAATTAGCAGGATGGACTTCATTCTCTCCATGAAGAAAGCATAAATCTAATTCACAGCGATGGAAGCACTCACAAGAATGGGATCCCTTACAAAGATAGTCTTCTCTTTCTCCAACCTCGGTAAGGTTTATCCATTAATCCTTGATCTATAGTACTACATTTTTAATGTACTATAATTTTGATTTATACCTTGGTCTTATCAATATAATCATGAATGATGGTAAAGACATCCATACCATTCCCCTTATGTGTGTGTGATCCAGGCTTTGTGCATGGTAGATATTCTGCCAATACCTGTTGATGTTTACTTTAAATCTTTAACATACCCTAGGAAGTCTGTTCTCTGATTTTCAACATAGCTTAATTATTAGGAGATTACTGGGTCTTAGTAAATCTTATAATTTCCTGGTATTCATAGTCATAGAAAATATGACTGATAAATACACAGTTTTTCATTACAGTGAAAATAGTACAGGATTTATTCTTTCAATTAGCCAAAAAAATCACAAACCAATTCTAATTTAATGAAAGATGCAATATTTTATCAATCAAAACAATGTCACAGGCTACCTTATGTAAGCAGAACTATCAGCCACCTACAAAGTGACTGACACAGTAAATTAAAATTATCCTCTCCCTTACCTTCTTCTGGAGAAGGGTATAGTTCAACAAAATCAGGAGACAGAAGAAAAATATATTAGTTTCTATTGCTGCCCTAACAAATTATCACAAATGCTGTCACTTAAGACAAATATATTATCTTACAGTTCTGGAGGTCAGAAGTCTGAAATGAGTCTCATGAAACTAAAACCAAGGCAATGGCATTGTGTTCATTTCAAAGAATTTTATTGTCCTATTGCTTGTTTTCTAACCCCTTCTGTCTTCCACAGCAGCAACAGCAGAATGAATCCTCTTCTATTTAATCATTCTGGCCATTGTTTCTATTCTCTCATCTCCTTGTCCAACCACCTTCAGCCTCTTCCATTTTTTAAAGACATTAGTTCTACCCAGGTAATCAAGGATAATCTCTCTAGTTCATGCAATGAGTTGATTAATTGACAAATTCCACCTACAACCTTAACTGTCTCTTGCCAAATGACATATGAGGTACGATCAAAAACACACAGTGAACTATAAAAATGTTTTGAAAATATATTACAGTGAAAGACACATTGCCATTAGTCCCCCCCAAAACACTCCCATTTCTTGGAATACATTTGTCCCCTAGCTTTTGCCACTTTCTCAAACAGTTCTAAAGGCCCTATTTTCTGAGAGTGTCTTTAACTGTGCTATATCAGTGCCCTGAATCCACTCAAACCATTGGCGATGCATGATTGTTATGAATTAACAAATGGTCAGAATGGAACACCCAGCTGAACTGAATCAGCATGGTTCTGGGTGTGGAGTGCCCACCTGAGGATTTTTCCAACAGCATAAAAGCAGAACTGGACGGGAAGATGGTGTGCTGTTGATTCTGCTGGAGAAGCTCGTCCTGCTTATTTTCCTGACATGAACTCAGCTGTTCTCGTCTTTGGAGGAGCTCAGGACCTCACTGCCACTGAGGATGGCTATAGTACTTTTGCAGGGAGCTCTGGTCCTTACCTGCAGTGTCACTTTCTGACTCCAGTGCAGATCCCTCAGCCTGCTGGCACAGATCCTTCACCATCCTGGCACAGATTTTCTAGCTTCTGCCACTTACTTTTGGGCCTTCCCGGCACAGATGCTTGATACGGACTTGCAGGAGACATTGTCATGGGATCTACGCCTCCAGTTGGACACATGGGGGACATTGCCATGTGCTGTAGGTCTTCAGCTGGACTGTTGCAGGACATTTCCATGGAGTTTAGGCCCTCAGCAAGATTCTTTGGGTCTCTAGTGCATGGACAGATCACTCAGTCTTCTGCATTTGACTCTTTGGGTGAATATTATAAAGTAATCCTATAAATTATGCATCCTGTATTAAATCCATTCCCTTGAAAGTCTTCACTATAATAGTGATCATTTTAATTTTAAGGAAGAACCAGAAGTTGCATGGTGCCAGATCTGATGAATAAGGTGGAGGAAGATGCACCATAATATTTTTATTTGACAGGAACTGTGATAAAAATTTGAATCAAGTTAGGATATCAACTTAGCGTACTGCTTCAGAAAGTGGCCAGAGAGATGGGATAACTGTGTCTAGTCTGAAGGGCGGTAGTCTGAAGGGGATTAATAACACTTTATCTTTTGCTAGAACATTCTTTTTTAATTTAAACATTCACCACACGTTTTGATTGTACCTCGTAACATATTCAAGGTTCCAATCAGAGCATGACTTTATTGGAGGCATTTATTATGGTGCCTACTAAGAGGGAAAGGAGCAACACTTCTTACATGTACCGCACCCCTCAGTCCTACCTGGCCTACACCAGGTGCTATTTCAATTCATATGCTATACAACCTAGGGAAAAGATTCTCTTTTCACATTTTGTAGGAGAATAAAAACTGGAGTACAATTGACTCATTGCCCTGAGCTGAGTAGCCACCAACCGGCAGATCTGGATTGAGTCTCAAGACCCTTTGACTGGATCTTTGCTCTTTCTTTCTATCATGCTGTCTCCTCAGTGTTAAAATCTTTTAAGCACCTGGCCATCTATCACGGATATCACCAACAATCTATATTCTATATTGAGCAGGTGGTTCTAGTAAATGACTTACAACTGAGTTCTGAGTCAGTTCTTTATCTATTATTCGTTAGAAATATAGCTTCTCCCTTCCAAGAAATTACAATCTGAGTTAATAAAGTATGCAACATTAAAAGAAAATCAATAGTATGAAAAATAAATAACAACCATTTAACACAAATGCTAAGGGACTGCAGAGTTCAGAGGAGAAAAATAGACTACTTGAGGCAGAAGTTTGGTTGATGGACGGTTTGGCTTTGGTGTGGAACCGTGGGAAGAATGTGGATAGCTGGGACCGGGAAACTGTAGAGGACATAACTAAGTCAGACCCATGACGTGCTCGGGGGCCTGGATGTACCCACTGCTCCTCAACAAAGAGTGACTGAGCATCTGAGAGTGTGCCAGCCACCGACAGGGTAGGAAAGAAAGAATAAAAATGGCAAGCAGGCTGTGAAAGGCTAGACTTGTGGTCAAGAGTCAACAGGGACATAATACCTGGAGAGCCATGTTTAAAGAGGTCCGAGACAGTGGAGAATCAGGGAGAGAAGAGACGAGTTGAGGGGCTTCTGCAGTGAGCCAGGATTGAAACAGCGAGGGCCTGAATGGGAGTGAAACAGCAGAGAGGCCAGAATGGCCCTCTGGGGAGACGAAGGCGACTGGCTGCATGGAGAAAAGCGTTAGATACGAACCCCATTGATGAGCCTGAGCTTAGCAAAGTGGAGAGAAGATTCCACTAACACGAAACTCAGGCACCTGGTTTGAACTGACCTGAGCACCACAACGTTGAGTTTGATTTAAAGGATCAAAATAGTATCAAATGGAAGGACTCTGCCCAAATGCTGTCATCCATTGGGCATGCCAGGCCAGTGTTCTCAAGTCCTCTAGCTTTTGGGAAAAAAGCCAGAAATTGAGACATTTCATGTGAAATATTAAGATCTGATTTTTTATCTTGGCCACTAATAAAACTTTTCAAACAGTGTGAATCAATCCAAATCTGGCTGTGAGCCAAACCTGTTCTGAGCAGACCATGTAGGGCCCAGTAGGAAGATAATTATCTGCAAAGCAAGGCAGCTGGCCCCAGGGGAAACCAAACCTGCCATCCTCCTTAGACTCACAGTTCAAGAACTCTGAGAAAAAATTTCTGTCATTTAATCGAGTGTGTTTGTGACAGTTTGTTACAGTAGTGATAGTAGACTAATACGGGCTAATCAAACCAATTCTGTTTTTTAACAAATTGAGGAGGCAAAAAGATCTCAAGGTGGAGTCCAGCCTGGGCAACTAAATGACTTAGCAAGACTCTGTTTCAAAATAAAAACTGTAAAAGGGCTAGGAATGTTGCCCACTATGAAGGCCCTGGGTTCAATTCCTGGTGCTAAAAATGTTGGTCTACACAGGGGTTAAGGAGAAAGTGGGCATTGTAGAGGAGAAATAGAAAAGGTAATAAAGCCACTCAAGAAATTCAGAGGCTAGAAGAAAACTAACATGCTGACCAACACCGATGTCCTCTATGTCCACTGCTATATACCTCATCTATGTACCTCATTTCCTTAGCCTGTAAAACAAACCTAAAACGCCACCTGCTTACTTCCACAGCCCCGTAGAGAACTAGTTTACATACCTTCTTCCTAAGAGCTGCTTTGCATGCAGTGGGTTTCAGCGCCCTGGTTCTCTTCTTTCTTTCTCTCTGGTGCTTCCAGATTCATTGCTCTCCTCCTGGCACCTGGACCTTGGCTCTTCTGGGACTCTCCAGGGTCTTCCCTAAATGCCACCTCCCTTGCCCAACTTGAAAGTGAGCTTTGTGGCTGACTCAGTCTCATGGCCAGGGGTTGGTTAAATCCCGTCCAGGTTCTGGGAGCACAGCTGGACCACAGGAGGACCCAGGAATCAGGCAGCAAGGGAAACCACACAGTGTGCCCCTCACCATAAGGTGCCCCGAGCAATCTGAAGTCTCCTCTTCTGAACACAAACACAACTTGAGAAAAAAGCCCAGAAGTGAATGGGCTGGGTGAAGTGAAGGGCACAGGTGGGTGTGTTGGCCCCTGGGAGCCTCTTTGCCCAAAGAAGATGAAGAGGAGAAAAGAGAAAAAGTCAACTGGGAGATTCAGCTCACCCAGAATCTGGAACGCTTCCATGCAGCCAGGAGCATTCAGGAGCAAATGCAGCAGTGTGCTTGGGAGCTTGCAGGACAGCCGAAAGATGTGTCCAGGTCTAAACCAGGAGAGAGACTGAGCACAGCCAGGGGGACTGGAGGACAATATGTCCTAAACAAGGTCAAAAAGCTAAGATGACTGGCAATTAACAGCCGTGCCTCAGCTTCTGCACTGAAAGCCCCCAAAATCTCTGTTCCAGCCCAACCTCCTTTCCCTACACCACTGTGTCCCCCTTTTCCACAGAATGCCAGCTACTGCTTTTATTATATTAGAAAAGCATCACCATCAGGCATGCATTTATTAAAAACCTACAGCAGAGAGAGACTGCAAAACTGGATCTTTATGAGAAGGATACACATGGCTTTATTTTAACCTTAGAAATTCTGTTACAATACAGTTCTTCTAAACAGACTTCCCTTATGCCTGCATTCCAAGTTCTAAACTGTGTATCTTTGATTCAAGGGGAATCATTCTGCTCTAAATCAGAGTAAGCACACAGCAGAGCTGAGCACCCAAGAGGCTCCTGAGCATACAAGCAAGGAGGGATTCTGACATTTTCCTATTTTAATGCAGCATCTTCGATACTGATGATGTCAAAAGCCAGTTTCCTGTTTTATTACTCAGCAAGTTACACTTACATAGATAGACCAATTGTCACACAGTGATTTGATAAATATCATTGCTAGTCTGTTATTATACTTTAAACCTCTGTTGTACAAGGGCACTGAGTACTAAGGAACCCCAGACACAGACTTCCTCACTGTTAAACGAATAAATTAGAAGAAGCCACTTACCTTTTCAAAGGACTCCTTTTTAGAGATTTTGTTTAAGTGGGCACATTTATGAAAAACCTTAAGATGGCAAGAAAACCTTAAGATGGCCTGCTACTTTCTAGTAACTGCATTTACTATGGAAAATAAGGTAATGAGTTTAAAAGATTAAAGTAGAGAGATCACTAGGACAGCTTACACTTGTCCCTGATCTCCACTTTTCTTCTTTAAATCGGATCATCTGCGTTTGTAAAAAGAACTAGAAAATAACAACCATGTCTGAGTATCTTTGAGAAGGTTTAGCGCTTCCTGGGCATAATCCACTCTCCTCCATCTGGCCAACTGGCTGCAGGGACTTGGCGAGGGAAACAGCCCCAGGCAAGGTTTCCTGATTCTCAAATGCTGTGACCCCCAGACAAGCCAGGGTCACAGCTCTGCTCCCCACAGGGAGACACTTAGCTGCAGGCACATGGTCTCATCTCCAAAGCAAATGCGCTTAATTCTTAATTCCTGCTTTGCACTTATCCCCACCAAACAAATAGGAAGTCTACTTCCTAAAGGTCCTTCCTTCACTGAGAATTAGAGCAACCTTGTCCAGAATGTTTGAGCCTTGTCCATGCCTCTCTTAAAAAAAAAATTCAGAGAAGGATATGTTTATTTGTTTGTATTCCTGCCTGTCTGTCTGTCTGTTTTTATCTTAATTTGCTTAATCAGTACAACATGTTGAGACTTCTGTTAGACCAAGTTCCAATCTAAACATAGTTATTTAGAAAAACTACTTCCTTGCACATGGACATCAGACAAGAACAGATTTGTCAAAGTACAGGGTGTGGGGAGGATTCTCACTCTCCAGGGGGCTCTGGGTCCAACTTCACCAGCTCTTCTCCTCGACAATATCGCCAGCCCCCCGCAACACACACACTTAGTTGAAAGTGAGGATTTGGATGAGTTGTTTCTGTTGCTGCTGGTATAGTCACCCGTCTAGAACCTCAAAGGCAAAACCACCTGGTAGGATGTAAACATATTTCAGACAAGACAGGGCTGCCTTTTTTTTTTTTAAACACTGCAGACATGCTATGACTTCTCGCTGTATTTGATACTCTATGACATGTATCATAAAGAACAAAAACACATTTCCAAAAAAGAGCCAGGTGATACCCAGAAGAGGTATGGTTTCTGAATATGAGCCAATTGCAGTTGTGAGCATTTCCCCTTTTTACTCTTTTACCAGACCCCTGGTGCCCCAGGGAAACAAAAGATAAGCCTCCTGGGAAGATTCCGTGTGAAAATTTAGCCTGTCCCCAGGCACACGGGGCTCTTAAGCTTCAAAATACTTCCATACATTTAATTCTGCTTCCATTTACTTCTTAACAGATTGCTCCCATTAGTTGAAAACTAACTTCCTAGAACCTCCTGATAGTTGAAGATGTTAGGAAAATTTTGTCCTGATTTCTCTTATTGCCATTGGAAACTACTGTAAAGAGAAAAACATCCTTGTGCAGATCAAGATATACTCCCACTGGTCTATTAGGCCCAGCATTCACTCACTGAGACTGTGTAGAATTACAGCAGCTGCCAACTTCAAGGCAAGTTTGTTTGGAAGTAATCAGACCTAAGACTTTTGACACTTCTGTGTGACTCCATGCAAATATTCAACCTCTCTAAACCACAGCTGTCCTATTAGTAAACGTGCCAATTATTCTGCTTATTAGACATTGTATACATGTATTGAAATGTCATATTCTACCTATATGTTTGTATGGTCATTATGTGGAAATTAAAGATAGAAATGTTTTTGCTGAGGATGTAGCTCAGTGACAGAGCACTTACCTACCAAGGGCTGCAATTCAATCCCCGGCATTGCAAAAAAAAATAAAAATAAGAAAAAAGTTTTTAAAGGGATGATAATTCACTTCACATAAGGAAAGCATATAGCTCAGTACCTGGCAAACAAAAATCTTTCTTGATAATTTTAATTCTTGGTTATTAGTAACAGCCACAGAGTTGGGGACGTGGCCTGGTGGTGCAGCATTCACCCGGCATGTGCAAGTGCAAGGCCCTGGATTCAATACCCAGTGCTGCAAAGAATAAAAATGAAGGACGGAAGGAAGGGAGGAAGAAGGGAAGGAGGGAGAGAGGATAGGAGGGATGGAGGGAGGGAGGGGGGAAGGAGCAGAGCCTCAGTTACCAAATGGGATTACTTTTATAATTACATCTGGAAGGTTGGCTCCAAAACAACTGACATAAAAGGTATGCTGGTACCCACACCGTGTCCAGTCACGCTGTTAATTAAAATCCCAAAACCTTAAGGTAAGAAAGCTTAAGGAATATACACGAACAAAAACAGAATCCAAATTTATAAAATTAAAAATAGCTGGAGAGATTTCAAAGTAGGCAGCACACTTATGTGTCACTAAATTTTAAAAAAAGGTAGTCATAGAAATGAAATAATATGCAAAAAGTATGGGCCAAAAACACCCACATCTCAAAATATGCCTTATGAGACACTTACAAACCATGGTTACATGCCTGGTTTTCTCTAGAACTGAAATGTTCAATTATTGACATGGAATACACGGGCTAGAGCTTGACCACGAAAACCATAGAGGTTTTGTGAGATGTGGCATTACAGCGCAGGCGTAAAAGAGGTTCAAAAGAGCCATGTCACACTTCGTGTCACGGGATAAAGCACAAGAACACCACAAGCAGAAGCAAAGGCAAAAATAAAACCTTCAAAGTCCAAACCAGTACAATAGCATTACTCTATCACTTTAGAACTTCAGCCACATAGTAAACAGTGAATCTAATTCTCTTTCTAGGGTAGAGCAGGAGCGGCTATCTCGTCCCACAATCCCGTCCGAGTGGCTGTGAGACATTACTGACAATGGCGTCCCTGCCATGTGGCTGTGCGACACTGTGGAGATGCTCCTCTACTGTGAGCACCACAGAGGCAGTCAGGACACATCTGCTCCCTCCGCACCAGGGCTTGGGGGCACATTAATGGAGAAAACAGGAACGATAAAACAGGGCAAATCCAAGTAACTGTTTCACCCCACATGTCCTTGGCTTCTCTCTTTCTCCCTTCTCACTTTTTGGACCTAAATATTTCATAACAGGGAAGACAAGCAAAGCCCTGGAATTATCATCATAACTAGAATGGGGGTAAAACCACAATCGTTTAATCAAAGGAAACATTACTCTCCTGGATGTTAACAAGAAATTCAAGTCCAAGGAATATAAAGTGCCTAAGATCAGAACACACAGCTACAATTTTCCGTCCCGTTATTGCTATGCTAAATGTGGAGTTATCGTAAATATACAATTTATGTTTAAATGACTGTTGTGATTTAGATCTGAAGCTTCCCAAACATCTCAGGTGTGGAGAGGAGAGGCTTTCGGAGGGTGATTGGCTCGTGGGGGTCTATCCTCCTCAGTGGCTTAACCCTTTGATGACCTTGTACCTGACTGTGCTGCCTGGCAGTGGAACCTGGTTGGTAGACGTGGGTCGCTGAGGACGTGACCTGGAAGAGTGTGTTCTTGTCCCCAGCTCCTCCCTTCTTGCTCTGCTTCCTGATGGCTACAGGTTCAGCAGCTGTCCTCCTCTGCGTGATATTTCTGTCTTGCAGCCAAGCGACCGTGGACTGAGTCCTCTGAAACCGTAAACCTACACAAACTTCTCCTCCTTTAAATTGCATTATCAGATATTTTGTTTCACCAATACCAGAGTGACTAATGCAACAGTTCTTCCTTTATACTTACTCTGTCCAACCAGTAATACAAGTTTACTATGTAAAACCTTTTAAGTTAGAGAAACAAATAAAAAAATCACTCTAGCGCAAAACAATAAAAATAAAATCCTGACTTACTGTCACTTACTTCCTGTTTCTCATGGTGCATGTATATAACATCTTATCATGTTTTGCGTCATATGTGTTCCCATTTCTTCTCACTAGCAGATTTGTCCTAGGTACTGTTCTGGGTTTCTTATGTTTATTTAAGGTAAATGGACTTCTTTAATCCTCACTAAAATCTGTACTGAAGGAAATTTTATAATATCTCCATTTTACAGGTGAGAAAACTGAGTCTCTTAGAAATTAAACTGGTGACAATTTATAATGAGAATATTTACTTTTAGGCTCCACTCAGATGCCTTTGTGGAAAAAGGCAATGTTCCCTTCAGACGCTCATAGCTTTATTAATCTGATCAGTTTATACACATTGTCTAGAATGACGGTCGGACTCAGGAAATCAGACTGCTCTGGCCTTACTTCCCTTGCTTGCTCCTCTCTCTCATATGCATCAGATCTTGGTTAAACTCTTCTCGTATATTATGTCTCTATTCAGCAATCCTTTCTTTTTGCAATAAATAAGGAATCGGCATATTGCTTGAGTATCTGTAAGGGACTCCCTTCTCTCACAGTTTTAACACTGTGATAAATAGGAAGGAGTCAAGTAACAGTTTTTACCTTCACATATCTGGACACCAAGACCCACAGTGTCCCAGGAAAACGTCCCAGGCCAGTTGACCTTCGTTCTTTGTTTTACACCTGTTTTTGTTTCCTGCATGAAGGCTGACAGTCTCTTTTCCCCCATCCCTGCAATTCAAATGTCACAAAGTTCTCTTTTCACTTCATTTCATTTAATTGGAACATGGTGAGCTCTTTTGATCCGTTTGTTCATTCTTTCTCAGGTCAGGAAGCTTTCATTTCATTACATATTTCACTAACTGCTCCTGCTCTAGTCATTGAGTTTTCTCTAGGAACACCTGTGGTTTGCAGGCTGGCTCTCCATGCTCTGCCCTCCACACGGCATTTTCTTCCATTGTTTTCAAGACACTTGTTTTGTTCCTCTTCACCCTGATAAAACTTCCCAGTTTGTCCTTTTGATTGTTTACAGCACCCATTTTGTGGTCCATGACTTCTCTGACTCTGTATTATTTTACCTGTTTCTTTGTTTTTTTTAACAAGATTTTTCTAATTTTGCCCAGCTTCATTCTCACCTACTATGGATGCCTGGTTCTGTGGTCTGATAACCCTGCCTTTCTTTCTCCTTTTCTTCTCCTTTTTTAATCCTATAGATGATGTGGGTTCTTCCTTTTTTTCTCATTCCTGTAGTAAATCTTTGTCAGAAATCTTCTGTGACTTGGTATCTTCTAAATAATGCTCCACCTACATACATATACATATGTGTATGCATGTATATATATAGGTATATGTGTGTGTGTGTGTGTGTGTATACACACACACACACAGACACATGTAAAATATTTATACACTTATATGTGTGTTTAAATATTCAGGGGAATATACATTATACACATTATATGTGATTATATTTTTGTTCCTCTTTGAATAAGTGATCTTTCCAGACCCAACATCAAAAAAGACAGAGAGTAGGTATTCATTCTGATCTGTTCTCCATGCAGTTGGGTCCTGGTCCAGTTGCTTTTTCAGAACTGTGTGTGGGTGGCACAGAGACAAGGCACGCAGAGATCCTGGGCAAATTTCCCTTCTCTAGCAGACGTCATTCTCCTCAATGACATGGCGTCTTCCCATCCCCGCTGTTCAGCTTTGCAACGTTGAACAAGCAGAATGTGCAAGAAAGCAAGGCTCAGCCAGGACCCCGCCTCGTTCTGCTTTCAGTGCTGGCTTTCCGCTGTCCTGCTCTTCTCCGCCCAACTCCTTGCCTTTCCAGGAGCTTTCGTTTGAAAGAGAAGCCGATGTAAGAGCTATGGGCACCTTCCAACACCAAGGCAGCTGCTGAATTTTCCGATTGGTAAAGACCCGAGGTAGCAAAGAATGGAAAATGTTTCAAAGACTGTCACACCAGCTTCCAGGGCAGTAGATAGTATTTTCATATTCATTCAACCAGATTTTCTTATTTAGTATAATTGTCCTAGTTTCTGACAATAGGTAAACATCAGTTTTAGGTTTAGATCACAGTATAAACGTTTACCTTTTCTGTACAAAAATACAATAAAAATGTAGACATCTGAACTACTCTAGCAGCCCCAGTACCATGGGCCTAAGGATGAGCGGCACGGGATTCTGGGCAGCCCTGGAGCAGACCGGGCTCTGCCTTCCAGGCTGGGAGCCAGGGCTGGAGGGGACCCTGGAAAGAGCTGCAACACTGTATTCAGCCGGTGCAGGACAAAGACTCTTCAGCCAGATATTCCACAGTAACACAAGGGATTTTGTTTTTAAGTCTTTGAAATTCAAAAACAAATTAAATTAAAATTTAAGATTTTAATTCAATATTATAAAATAAAAATTAATGTAGAAAGCAAGACGAAGTACTATTTAGATATTTGATTAAATGACAATTATTTACTGATGCTAACTATTCAGTAATGTAATTTGCTGTGACAGTCTACAATTTCTGTCAGAAAAGAATCTAGAATTCTTCATATATATAGGTGTGTGTGTGTATGTAATTAGGCTATTTTAGGAAGCATTATTGCTGCAGTTTACAGGTTATCTCTCACTGATTTTGTGCATCTAAATTCTAACAAAAATATGGCAAGATATTTTAGAAAGATATTTCTAGAGATAAAACAAGCCTAACTGCCTCAGGTGGAAACTAATATATCCAGGGGAGGGGGGATATTTTCTGTGGAAATTAAAACCTTGAATGCACTCTGAAATGAAAGGAAACTGCTCAAAAGTAAAGAGCAAGTGGGATGAGGGGAGAGAGAAAAGGAAGAAAGGGATAATTATGTATGTATGTATATTCAGCATAGCTAACATGTTTGTACTACTGACTTAGGTCGCTTTATTGTAAGGAACAGTTAATGATCAGTTGTTTGATCAGTCTTGCATGTCTATATTTGCTTTCCTGAGTATATACTTTGAAGTTATCAATATGTAATACAACAACCATTGTTAATTCCCTGTCACCTTGTCTGTAATTCAGTTTTGATTGTATTATTCTTGTGCTACTTTATAAGTGTCTGTCTGTTTGTTACTGCTTTCATTCTTTTACTTTAAAAAAATAATAAAACCAGGAATGAACACACACACACAATCCACACAGAAAACCTTTCCTAGTCAACAAAAGTTCAGTCTTGTGGATGCTGACACCTAAGCAGATTTGAACTCAGTTCTTTTCTTCATTTAACTTTGATTTTTAGTATCAGGAAAGCTAAGCATAAGCTACAATAAAGAGAATAATGCAGGAACTGAAGAAACAAAATCAAAATTGAGAATTAATTAAAATTCAGTACACACAAAAGCCACAGTAGGCATTGCCTCATCTCTCTGTTCCCAAGGACATCCCAGATATTTTCTACAGAGGAAAGTGCAAACTTACCATGCACCTTTTCAACTTTAATGACTCAGATTTTAGATACAGTAGGAACAAGCTACAGTAATTCTCCTGATGAACAAACAAGCTTCTTCTCAAGGGAGCACAATACTGTAGATGCTGGTGTTTTGGAGTGTTCAGGTATGATTTATGATCTTATATAAGGAAGCATTTTTGTTCTTCGTGAAATCTGACATAAAAAAAATCCATGTGGCAAGTTCAAATATCACATGGTTTCTCTTATAGGAGACACTCAAAGCATAAACAAAGAACAAAATAAAAGATAGATAATTGGAAGGAGGGACACAGATCTTTTCTCAAAAGGAAAAGGGATCTGGAGACAGAAAGGGTGAGAGGGAGGGGAGGAAAGGAGATGAGAAAAATAAGATGCGTTCCGTGTGTGCACCACACAAGGAACCAGAGCATCATGTGCTAAGTACTTGACATGGACTGATGTGGGGGGCGGGGCAGGAAACAGTTCATGCAGGGGACTAAGCAATGTGCTTATCTTGTAGTTCAATATATTGGTTTAAGTGTTTGTGTTCACTCTTCGGGTTTTAAAACACGAAAAGTCTATAAAGCCTCCATATTCACCAACACGTGTAAAAACCAGAAATCTTATAGATTTGAATAAAACATTAAAAGGAAATGAAAAAAACAGCACCATTTCTTTGCAATTCAGTTCCTTGAAAAAAGAAAGGAAGGTTTGTCAGCTTACATCTTAGCTATAAATCACTGTTTACAGTGATTCGAACTATAAATCACTTTTCTTCATGACTAATAGGTAGCAGGTGTCTAGAAAGCAATCTGATGAGAGATATTGTGCAGTGAGGACCTATTTTTTTTTTAAATGTGTCTGAAATTGACATTAGTTCTGAGTATCTCAACAGCAGCACATTCCCATTCTGAGCTGAGTGAGTCTTGGCTCTGAGGAAACATACTGAGCATTGTGGAGTGATTAGTGCTAGCATCAGTCTCCACTTGCCGGATGCCAGAAGCACGCCCCCACCATGAGGGACAACCAAAACTGTATCAGGACATTGCCAAAGGTCCCTAGTGGGAAGAAGAAGGATGCACTAAAACTGCTTCTGGCAGAGGATCACATCCAAGGGCCCCTACTAAATAATTGCACTTTCTCTAGACATGACAAGGATTTTCTCTTCTTGGTTCAAGGAAATTACAATGTTTGGATGCTTGAAGGTATGGTTCTTCCTCATCTAATGTGTTACTGTGGCTCTCCACATTCATCTATTGGAACTTTCAGTGCCTGTTAGTGCATGAATTGCTTCCTGGAAGCACGCTTCAGGTGAGCTGAGGACATTCACTGTCTTCAGCTGAGGAGCTCTGCTCAACTAGGGCCATACCTATCTCAGGGAGCAAGGGGCCTTGGACACTGACAGGCCTGTATCTTCTTTCCTTGGTTTCTCTTTCTCTCCTTGGACCATCAGTACTTCTTATTGAGAAATATATATTTTTTCCATTGGCAATTTTTGGAAGGAAACTTTCAGACCTATTAGTCCTATGGTTAGGCCTTCTTCCAATATTCCTCTCTATCTCCTGAATATTAATAGTTCCAATCATGAATTCCACTGCAATGTGCTGACACTGCCCAGCCTTTCCTCTATTCCTGACACAAACGTGCTCATGCAGGTAACACAAGACATATGGTAAACCCTGTTCCTTACCTGCTGCTCTACCTCAGCTCTGTCATAGAAGGGAGAAAAGAATCAGATCATCTTCAGAGCACCCATGTGAAGCCCAAGAGTTAGAAAGTTGATTCTTATATATATATTGAATGGATTGTGTCTTTAAAGTACCTAAAAGAGAGGTTGGAGTTTCCATCCCTAAGAGGAAAGATTTGCAGAAGTTCAAAGAGTTATCGACAGAACTTCAGTGGGAAGGGCAGTCTTTAATAAGAGGGCCCATAGAGAATAGAAACAGTCTCACTCTGAAGTCATCATAAATGGAAGGCAGCCTGGTCTAATATGGAATCTTTAGGTAAATGACATTTGCTGACACGCACTTAGGAAAACACCATCTGGCATAAGTACTGGGAAGGAATCTCATCATCTCAGTACCTTTTTGGTTCTAGCCAGGCTCAAGGATACCGTGTCGCCTGGTGTTCTCTGTGCTAGGCCTCCACACCTGACTTGGTTCCTCTGAGGCTCAGAATGTTCTTTTCAGAACAGATGGCTCCCAGGTCAACCCGAAATTGCCTTTACTCCAGCCGATGACATGAATCTGGCTTGCCTTGGGTCACATGAGACCACACCAAACCATCCTAGAATCTATGCTCATCACTAAATCGAGGTTTTGGCTGAGTAGACTTTTAGAGGATTTGAAATAAGACCAAAACTAAAGGACTAGAAGAACATGTTCCCCACAAAGCCAAAAATAGGTCAATCAGTTTTTAGACAGGAGCTCCCAATATGTGAAAGTGAAGCAATTATAGCGTTAGGTATCCGAAGCCTGAGGAAGAAGCTGCTAACCAATCCCTCCCCTTCCTACACTCCCCTCTCTAATACAAAAACACTTCAACCCTACAAGATGGGAATGATTGCCTTAAGCAACTCATTAAAATCAACTCTTTATACACATCTGTAGTAGTCAACGCCCTCTCAGGCCCAAACGCAGATGTATAAGAAGCAAACTTATTGAATTTTTATAGTAAACTCAATTTTGTGTTGGGGATGCCTCCTTTTATTGGTGAAGATGAGGCATCCAGAAACGTAATCCCACACAGTTCTGTTTGTTACTCATAAAGCTAACCTTAGAATCCTATGAGCATAAGAAGCCCAAGATTAGATGTGGGTCAGTATCACCTGTTTCTGCACCAGCTGAGATATCTTCAGATCGTGAGTCTTTGTGACTGAATTGCAGACACTTGCCCTGAGGTGTTTCCCTAGAAGCTATAAGACCTCTATGTCCACATCAGAACACTGAAGTCACAAGTTAATCTGTGACCAGGAGGTAAGAAGCTATGTGAGATTATTTCTGACCCGGGTGACTAAACAGGCCTACTCAGAGCACCCCTGTGACATGCAGAGGGGCTTTCAAAGTAGAAATCTTTCCTGGCTAAGCACTATCCCCACACAGCAAGAAATAGGTCATCTGAACTCTCAGAGGTCTCAAGGGTATCTCCTTCATCCCATGCCTGAGCTAGTTCAGTGGTGCTTCTAGAGACTCCACCAGTTTAAATTTTCTTCTTCAAATTTGAATCTTTCCTTATGTCAAGGGTTTGAGACTCTATCTAAATGAAGCAAGAGAGAGAGAAAGAGGGCGCTCACTCACCAGTGTCCCATGACACGTATCTTCATGTTTGAAACTAAAACCAGCCTGTAATCTCAGCTACTTAGGAGGGTGAGCCTGGAAAAGGCCAAGCTTCAGCACAATCTAAGCAATTTAGGGAGCCCCTATCTCAAAATAAATAAACAAAAAGGGCTGGTGGTGTAGTTCAGTGCAAAGGCTATGTGTTCAGTATCTAATGCCAGGAAAGAAATGAGAAAAAAAGCTGTAAAACAAGCCAAGGATTTGGTTATTTTGTTTTCCTTTAATGGTTCGCATGAGGCATCTCTTGGTGTTTATTGGAAACATTAATGTCCCAAACTGTCATCCTACTGCAGAATCAAATGACAAGCACTCTGGCAAAGTGTGTGGCCACCTACTCTGGTATCGTTTATGTTTTAGATTTTCACACTGAAGGCTGATGAGTTCCCTTGCAATACAGATGAATGTAATGCTTGTCATTCTGCTCAGCTTCTTGGTAAGCCCACACGCTGATGGCTTTATATTCATAAGCATTCCTGATAATTAGGTTGGCTATCTCTTAATTATCTGAATCTTCTGATAGGGGCTGGGTTGCCATACTTACAGAAAAAAAGAGTCTAGATTTCTGCAATCTCTTTAATGACAGAGCCATAAAGCCATTGTGGTTTGAGATACATTATTTCCAATAAAAAAGAGGACAACTTGTTAACAATACTCAACCACATGTGCAAGTCGTAGAAGTGTAGGAGACTCATATTTGAGGATGCAATTCATTTAGAATTACTAACCAGTAATCTATAAGCCTGCTAGGGCCACCTAAACAAAATACTTCAGATGGAGGGTGCTCACACAATGGAAACGTATTTCTCGAAGTTCTGAAGGCTAGAAATCCAAGATCAAAGTGTTAGCAGAGTTGGTTTATCCTGAGGTCTCTCCACTTTCTTGCAAACAGCGCTTTCTTACTGTCAAGTAAATTTTCTCTGAGTGTGCACAGTGCTGGTGTCTCTTCTTCCTATAAGGACATCTGTCTGTATTCCTGTGGCACAGGGAATCTCAACCGCCTCTTTAAAGGTCTGATATCCAAATAGCATCGTATTGAAGGTGAAAAATTCAACACATGAAGGGAGTGAGCATTCCCTTTTTATAACAGTATTGTTGTATAAATCAGTCAAGGATTCTATAAAACACATAGAATGTAAAATCTAAATAACATCGTATTCCTACTCTAGCATAAGAAGAAAATATTTAGAGTTAAGGTGTAACTCAGTGGCAATGCACTTGCCTGGCATACATGAGGTCCTGGGTTCAGTCTCCAGCACTGCAAAACACATAAAAAATAATAAAAATTTTACATTTTGTTTTTCCAGCCAAATGTTAACGTTTTGAGTTGTTCTTTATAGCAACCTACAAGCTGAGTCAGCACCCAGCTACATGGAACATTTATCCCTAACACAACATCAAAAGAGCAAGACAAAAAGTGATCACCTGTGGATGCTGTAGTTTGAAGATATCCTCAAGGTGAGCGGTCCCCTACACGTCTAAATCATCACCCTGTACCTGCTTGGTCCACCAGTAACAGGTCTTCTCTCTGACAAGAAGTAGCCCCTGCTCATCATCCTTGGTTGTCATGATTCTTGCATTAAAAGCACACATTTGCCCTGCGCCCTGTTTGCTGACTCCTGTCTTACCTTTTTTCTCAGAGAAGTTTGACACTTAGGAATGTCATGCACTACATCTTACCCATTATAAAGAACAAAAGGAATGAACAATTAGGACAACAATATGTAAAAGACTCCCCCTTATTTAAAAAAAAAAAGCCCTTGTGGAAAATCACATTGTTGAATTGAAAATGACAAGATTCCTTGTCTGG
The DNA here is from genome assembly GCA_004027595.1 of Dinomys branickii. Classification (NCBI taxonomy): domain Eukaryota; kingdom Metazoa; phylum Chordata; class Mammalia; order Rodentia; family Dinomyidae; genus Dinomys; species Dinomys branickii. The sequence continues at coordinate 49,237 of PVLD010011458.1, forward strand.
AAAAATTGAAAACACAGTGGATCTCAAAACTATTAGATGTCAAAAAAAAATTAAACAAACCTAAACTTCTGGTTATAAGTTTCTGTAATTTGGCTGCCCCTTTCCTTTTTATTTCTGAAAAGTCTTAGTATACTGAGACCTCAAAAATTTTTTTAAAAAGTATATGTTTCCATAAACCAGCTGACAACTGTTTCAATGCTAATGGCACTACTTGAGAAGCAATATTTAGTTACTAAAATCCTCAACAGAACACCCACATTTCTCTGTAGACTTACCTTTTATGAAATTTGACACTAAATGCACACACACACACACACACACACACACACACACACACACACACAGTATGGAAAAGAAACAAGGTGAGGATTGGTGGGTCCATTTTATATGAAAAGCATGTTAAGTTACAACTTAAATGCATTGCCAACTACTTGGCTTTCTGGCATATTTAATATCTACCATAAATTTCAACCCTAAGGCTAGATGACCTCACCTTTCAAAATTAGGCACTTGGAAGTTATTTCCATTGTGGTTTAAGAGAAAAAAATATCATGTACTTTTAATGGTATCTTTGGAAATAGATATCATTAATGATTTTAGTCATGTTGTTTAATGGATTGAAAGGAATTACCTTTTGGCTATGAAAAGTGATGAAATCCAGACAAAATCCCTAGATTATAGAAAAAGTAAAAGGTACACATGCAAGAAAGACTTGGAAGGAAGATGTGTGTCAGTCTGTTACTGTTTTAAAGTATGGAGAGAAAAAAGTGGTTAACACCTACACATTAGTCTGGGAATATTTCTTCTGCCCAAGCACAAGAGAAAGACTCTCACAAGTCCACAAAAAGTGATATGACAAATCTGAGCCCAATAAACTCTACATAGACTCTTAGCTTACCTGCTTCAAAGCACACTTCCTCTAAAGGAAGAGGTGACTTAAAAGTCTTTTCTAAATGGCAGCTCTGCACCAGCCTCATGGAGACCTGCTCAAAGCACACACAGAACAGCCTCACCACCACTCTGGGCAGAAAAGAAACCAAAGAAATGTGAAGATCTTGAAGAATTTTTGGACTAAGGAAGTTTAGGAACAAGAGTGAAAATCACTTCAGAATGATGTGCTCCCCTGGTATAGATTCCCAAGTGGAACCAGATTTCTAGATTCCTGGTGCTACTTTTAAAATAAGTAAACAACTATGAAGTACAACATCAAATTCTACATTAGGAAGGAAGAGATCTTTTCCTCTCACTAACATGTATGAGCCCTATTCAACGTTTAAAATACAGTTCATACACATTTAAGATGAAAGAAAAACCTGTGATTTTTTCTGAAAATTGTACCTCTGGGGGAAAATGTATTTTAAATTTAAAAGCCAAAGTCAAGCTTGTCTCGACATCTATTGATCGGTTACTGTGAAGAACTTTGTATGCAGTATTACACGTACGCTCACTAGAGCCACGACCCTACAGGGTGGAGGGCTTTTATTATTTGCAAACTGCAACATGAGAAACAGAGCTCAACTGAAACTCCAACTGCAGAGCCAGTTGTACCTTGTCGGCATGCTTGCATGGTTAACATTCTCCTGTCCCTCCCCCATGACTAGGAACGATCACTTAACCTATTCAAGTCTCACGACTTCCTGAGGTTTCAAAGTTGCCATCCCTCAGTCTCAAGCTAGACCATCAAGCCCTTGAAGTCAGTGACTATAATTTACATTTCTCACATAGCAACAAGTTTTCAAGGTTTTGGATGGAGTCCTTCGGCTAAGGATATTTTGAAATCACTTGGGAATCCTGGAAGAACACCCAGAAACTTTAGCTTCTGTGAGTTTTGTAAAGAGTTCTTTAGAAGCCAGGCATGCCCTATAAACCCAGGAGCATAGGAGCATGCCTAATAAACTCGGCTGCTCAGGAGACTGAGGCAGGAAGAATGAATTCAAGGGCAGCCTGGGTAACTTTGCCAGACCCTATCTCAATGTAAAATTTTGAATGGGCTGAGATACCTTCAGTAATAGAGTATTTGCTTAAGATGTGAGTTCAGTTCCCAGGACCAAAAAATAAAAAGTTCCTTAGAACTAAATTGGCTGAAGAAAACCAAGTTGTTTTCTTCCTCTGCCCCACTGCCCACTGAGTAACCCATCACACTGCCTGCATCTCCTCTTACTCTTCTTGAAGTTCTTTACTAAGAAACTCAACCAAAACAATAGCTGCCCTTGGCTAGATGAATTTATGTCCCTGTGTTGGCAAATGGCACCCTTCTAATGGCCTGCTTTGTTTTCCCAGGATTCCAACTTCTCTCACCTTCCATACACATAATTACTTAATACGTTGTATTTCTACTTTTTTGTTAACAGTGGACAGCTTACTATATGCCATCTCTGTACACGTGCCTCATAACCATAGAGAAGGAACTCAAAGGTCAATCTCTGAAGATAATCCCTCTTAAAATCTGAAAAAGAACCTGGAGTCCTCAGAGTCAGGTCACTGATCCCAAATCCTGTCCAAGCCAACAAGGAAAGTTCTGTCTACTCTCTTGGGGAAGGTTTGGAACCACGCTCATCATACACACACCCATACTGCCGCTGAGGGGACAAGTTTCCAGAGACTGCAGGGCTCTCCAGGGAGGAAACCCGACAGCCTGGGTCTCAGAGGAGCCTACCTGGATCCGCACAGCCACGGTTTCCTCCCATGCACACCCCATCCTCAGCCTCCGTGGGTTATGTGATGACTGCTGCTCCAAGTAGACGATTAAATTAATATGCTGTTGGCTTCAGTTGTCAAAATCCGTGAAATCAAGGTGACCCACTAGAAAAAAGCTTGTCTTTGGTAACATGCCCGGCTCTCCATTGTTTCTATCATTTTTGGTTTTTCCCCCTTTCTAATCAGACACACCAACTACATTCTCTGTATTTTCACATCATGCTGCTGGTTTATCATATTACTTTGAAGGAGGGTAAATAATTGATTGGATCCATTGCCTGTAATTCCTCTCGCTCCATTAGATATGGCCTAAGTTACACGTCAACACCAGACAGATTGCATTTTAAACCCAGCCTCTCAAGTAACCTAACCATGGCACCCTTTGAAAGAATTTAAATGATCAATTTAGGGGCACAGAAAAATAGGGACAATAGATGGACTTACTCTAACGGGGTCCCTGACCACATGCAAATGAGCATCTGAGTATGTTGAATGCTTTCCACAAGCTAAAATCTACTTTAAGTGGCTAAGGAAATTGTCCTTTGTCACCTCTCATAATCAGGGACTTCCGTTCTCAGCCTTCTTTGTTATGGAAGTGGCTACTCATAGCTTTGAAGAGCGGCTAGGTATGAAGTGAGGAGTATCCAGGGGGAGGAAAGGATTTCCTGTTGGCAGCAGCGAGAACATGAGTGTTAATCTGATTTACAAACCCAGGTCCAACCCAGCCAACCCACACACTTGATGAACTATGGCCCCAAATAAATGGTGGTGGGTGGAGGTGGAGAATGTGGCTGCAAGTCCAGACTGCACAACTGCTCCTCCGGGTTCAGCATTACCTCTCTGTGGCTACTGACTTGTTACCCTGCTGCATGAAAGGATAGTTGTGGTGAAAAACAGTGGTAATTCCTTTAGTCAGAGCAGTTGCAGACCCCAGACCCCAATTCTGACAGGGATGTAGAAGTCTCATACAAATGTAAGTAACCTTTCAGATGCAGAAAGAGGAACTGATAAATAACCCCACTGTCTGATAATAAGGGATAATCAAAAAATGATACAGTGTGCCACTTGAGAGAAAATATGTTCATTCAAAGTCATGATTTTGAATATCTAAGGACAATGAAAATATTAAGGTATTACATTAAATGAAAGAAGTGGGATTCAAAACATGTTAGAATGTACACTTCATAGAAAGAAAAGTGTGTATGTGTGCGTGTGTGTGTGTGTGTGTGTGTGTGTGTGTGTGTGTGTAAAACTAGAAGGACAAATGTGAAAAATCTCAGAGGATACCCCTCCTGGAATGACAGAAATTTCTTTCTTCTTCTTTATATTTTTTCCAAAATTTCTAAAATGAATTTGTATTACATTCTATAGTAATGAAAAACTTATTAAGAATTTCTAGAAAAAAATCAGTATGGTATAAATCTTCATTCTTTCTTGGCTTACCCCGTTGCTTCTCTTTCCCAGAGGTTTCTCAGGTAATTCCTATTTTACTTTATTCTTCATACTGCCAGCAGATTTTTTCTTTCCAAAATACAAATGCAGTACTTTTTTAGGGAAAAAAAACACCCTTCAGTAATATTCCATTTCCTTTTTTAGAAAGAAAAGAAAAAGCACCCAGACTCCTTTGCTCTTTGTCTACTTTGTAAAACCCTTCCAACTTCCGGTCCACTCATCTTTGTAGCCTCCCTTTCCCCCCCTCTCCTCTGCCTTACACTCTGCTTCTACCCCTGCCACACGCACACACATGGGCAGCAGCTATGAACTTGCACTCTGGGCTCTCTCCCTGCCGGGTTTCCCCTGCCAAATATCCTGTCCAAGTTTGAGAACTCACACTCCTACTCATCTTCCAATGATCCTGTTATTTAACCAACTTGCGCCTTGATTTGCAGGAAAGAGAAAATAATACTATGTACCTTGTGGAAGGGGTGAGGGCCCTAACAGGAGCATTCGCTTGCACAGAGCTGTGCTTCCTAAATGTCGGCTTGCTCTTGAACTTGAAAAGCCTATCTGTCACCCCTGCAGCTTCCTCCCTGGACCCCACACTCTCCGTTGTGTACCAGCTACACAGGGTGTGCAACTCAGAGCCTTCCTGGCCTTGTGCCCATTAGAGTGGTTATCGGGCCTGTCCTCTCTGTGAGCCTGCAAACACGTTCAGGTCAGGGACAGCATGACCTTGGCCTCTGTTGCCTCCCCGCACCCCACCCCCAGCCCATAATCAGTACACAGGAATTATTGCCAAGCTAAGACTCAAAATCAAACAGCCACAGACACAGGCTCCGTATTGGAGAAACTGAATAAAATTAGACATTTTGAAACCATGGGCTGAGATTCGATAGCATTAAATAACTGTATTTATTTCACTAGGGCTGATAATGTGGTCCTGTTTTTAATGTTCTTATCAGTTCTCCAGAAAAATGTACTGGTGAAATGTCCATGGTCTCTAGGATTTGCTTGGAAATAGCACAGAAAAAAAAAAAAAAAAAAACCTAAAAGAAAGCAGGCAGTTGGGAGCAGAAGGGAGGAAATTCATTGTTGAAGGTACGTGTGCGTCCCTGATCTTACACCTCTCTCTCTCTGCTCGTGGGCATATCTGAAAATTTCCATGGTTATGGGAAATGTGAAAAATGAAAAGTTAACCGAACATGCTAGAAACAAAGGAGCCAAGGGGTTTCCATAACAACATGGGATGAAATCGCAAAAACACTAGTAAGTATTTTCAGAAAAGAAAACATGTAGAAATGTATTCAATAAACAGATGAGTACCCACCCTCTGTATGGAAGCCCCTGTTCAGGTGCTTAGCTGGGTCACAAAAGCCTGATCGGATTTGGCAACATACTGCAATGTCAATTAGACCTGCTTCAGCTGTGAAATAGATACTGGACAACCCACCTTTCAGAGTCACTAAAAACAATAAATAATTAATGGCAATAAGCACCCTGCTAATATAAATGCAAATGGTAATCCTTGTGCTGCTCAATTTACATGCAAATGTCTTTTTTTAATCTATCAATAGTGGAAAATCAATAACGTTGGTGATGAGAAAGTGATTTCCAAAGCTGTTTTGAATATTTAAAAAAAAATCAGTAAAATAGTTTCAATGGATCCCCAGATTCCCTGAGGCCTTAGCCCAGGCCTAGGAGTCAGAATCTCCGAGTAGAAGCCGATTCACTCTGTGACCTCAGGCAGTACATCTGTGTCCCTGTTTCCCTAGAAAGAGACTGAAGAATGTCCAGGGGCAGGGACATCCAGAGGTCATCTAGACCTGAGCAGATGGGGGACAGCCCGTGCCAAGGGGGCTTCCAGGGAAAAAGTCCCACTCTCCCTTTAAAGCTTCAGTCATATCACGGTCTTCTATTCCAAAGTGCGTCTGCTCCCCATTCTCTCTGGCTCCAGGAAAAGCCTCTTTTCTTTGTCTCAGGGTAACAGACAATAGCCAACAGCCATCTACCAACAGGTGCTGGGTAAGTGCACACATACATTCATCAGTCTCTATCACTTTATATAAACAAGAAGGGTCAGGTCAGGATACATTCTGCCTGGTAGCGGTTTGATACTGGAACCAGAAATATGAAGCATTAACTGTGTGGTGTGTTCAGTGACAGCCAATGTCTTATTGTGCGATGAGCACAAAGTGGCTGTTATAGCTTCCCTTGCATTAAGTATTGTGAAGTGCTAGGCACCCCATAACACCAGTAAAAGTAAAAGCCACAGTACTCCTCTAAATCACTCGTCACTTGAAAGACACTTCAGAACTCAAGCTCTGAGATTCTTCCATACCTAAGGGGCTGAAAGAATCATTCTTGAGAAGGAAAAATAGTGAATTCTAACTTAAGGGGGATTATAAATATAAATATATATATATATGTGTGTGTATATATATATATGTGTGTGTATATATATATATATATGTGTGTGTGTGTGTGTATATATATATATATATATATTATATCCAAGTATATAAAATGACGGAAAATGAAATTCTCAAATTCATTACTGAGAATGAAGACAATTTTCTGTGAAATCAGTTGTTGAGTTCAAAAAAGCATGCCTCTGTCCACCATATCCAACAGCCTGGGACTGGCCCAGCTCTAGCACCGGATGCTGCCCGACCCCAGAAGAAGCCCAGTACCAGGCAAGGTGTTCATAACGCTGTGACCTACCTTCTACCATGTTGGGAGGCTGAGCTTCAGGAGAAGCAGCCAGGGCTCCCTTCTCTGAGTTCAGTTAAGTCCATAGGAGGCACTTAGCTGAGATTAGACAATAGGAGAGGACAGAAGTTATGGTACTTACCCCTGACGCACCATGCACACATGCACTGAACATCCTTCTTCTAAACCTTCCAGCTACTAGCAGGCACTCCCCTCATCAGCCAGCCTCTTCAGAGCAGCTAACCATTTCCTCTAGGCCTTTTAAGCTTAGCAGTAACAATGGAGCTTCACTTTTCCAGCCCTGAAGTATCACGTTTGCTTTCTTAGCTTCTGTAAATCATAGCGCCTTATTATGGGTAAATTTCTCAGCACAATGATGACAGGCAAACCCTGTAATCAGAGGGGCCAGGCTTCCTTCCCTGCTGTAGAACCCCACTGCAGGCATAGGGAATGGGAAGCAATGCTGAAGGACAGGTGTCACTGTAGAAAGAAGGCCCATGATTACCACCAATACTGGTGCCTCTCAAAGCATGGGCGGTGCTACCGGGGCATGACGACAGAAGGAGAAAAGGTGAGAGGGAGCGTTTGGAAACCTGAGAGCTGTTTCACATTGCTGCACAATCAAGTGTTTTGCAAAATAATCAGCTGACGACTTATTAGAAATTGAGATCTTTATCAACTGCCCCTTCATAAGAGACTCAGGAGTCCTGATCAAAACCAAAATATACAAGTAAATAGCGTGTTTTAGGAAAGTATGGATATATCCCACTTGATTGAAAGTCTGACTTAGGACCGTATGATTTTAGACAAACTAAACACAAATCAGTGCCCTCTGTGGACTCGCTGTGTGCCAGGGTCACGCGTGTTGTGTTTCGCGTGGGTCTCCCCTCTAGCTCTTTGTAATCACCCTAGGGGGGCAGGCCTATTATTATTCTCATCTCACCCTGAGGGTAAAGAAGCTGAATGACAGAGAATACCGAATGGGCCCCTGAAACAGCGCGCACAAGTCAGCACCAAGATTGCTACCAGAGTCTGAACCTGACTCCGAGTAACCGCAGATTCTTCCTAATGCCAATTCTTACCCAAAATTAAATTTCATTTTCTCACAATTTTAGCATACTTAAAGTAGAATTGATCTTTCTAGGTTTTGTTCTATTTTCCATCCCTCTCTGGTCCTTTCCTTGAGCTGGATTAGAAGAGACGTGCAAATCTCCCTTTTACCTTTAACTGAATTCTCTGCTGTTTTGTTTCATTATATATTTTTATATAATCCAGCCCACTCATCTGGCTTCTCCTAGATTCTGCAGAAATTTCACCTGTAGCATCAGAACAGTTTCCTCCTTCAGTCTCTGTGCACTATAAATTGGATCTTCCCAATGAGCTAGAAATGTTGGTTCCATTCAGGGAGGTGATGTACACTAAGAACAGAGATGCTTCAAAAATAAAGTTGAGATCTAGACATCAACTGATGCTTCAGGTTGTGTTGACTTACATGGTTAGATCACTTCTATCTTTACAGGCCAGAAGAGAAGCTTATGAGAAAAGCTTCTTTGCCGTCATCCCCAGGCAGACAAAACACACACACACACACACACACACACACACACACACACACACACGCACACACAATGAACTATAGCTTTCCAAACCAGGGTGTCCACAGTTGGCCAACTAGCCATGTTCCAGACACCACACCATTACACACCTTCCCAATCATGACACTCAATATTCAACATTTTCCTACGCATTATGTATTTTATTGTGTCTCCTTAATGAGAAGGTTGAAGCCCGTTAAGTGTCTTGCCTAAAGTCTGATGATGTGTACCTGACACTGTAACTCAGGCCTTTACTAGATCTTGTGTTATACACATACAAAGAAATATACAGGTTTTATTATCCCATAGTCTATCTCACCTGCCATATATTACCGCTAATCTAGGTTCCAGGATAGAAAATTGGAATAGGTCCTCTCTCACCACTTTGAATTTATTGACCTCCTTGGGTCCTCTTTGCACATTTATAGGACAAGACAGATCACGGATGAAGCAGTGGATAAGCACAACCTCTGGGGGCTGTTTTGCCCTGGTTGAATCATGACTTTATAATTTCTGGCCATCAAACCTTGGGCATATTACTTTGCCTTTCTGTTCCACAGTAGCCTTGCATGTAAAATGAAAATGATAAAATAAAACTTTCCTTAAGGGTTCAGCACACATTAATCTTTACATGCAAAATTCTTAGGACAGTGCCTGGAACATAGTAAATGCCACATCAATGTTAGGTTTTTCTGACATTAAAGCAACAAATGAGGCTTTCAGGGAATTATATAAAATGCGCGGGGGGGGGGTGGTATTTCCTTTAGGATGCGAACACGGACCAAGGAAGACGGCCGTAGTCATGCCCTAAGCTAGAAATAAAACACAGCGATTTTTACGGACTCACATACCTTCTGCCTCATTTGTCCTATTCCTACTCTAAATAAGAGATTCAAATAAATTTAAAAATCAACATGAACTCTGACCTAAATTTCATATCTTAGATAAAAACTAAATGAATCAAAGGCAAAATGTTCAACATAAACCTATAAAATTTTTAGGAAAAAAAAAAAAGGGAACATCGTCCAGACCTAAAGTGGTTCTTAGACTCGATACCAAAGTGTGCCCAGTGTAGGAGAGAAGATAAATCTAAGCAACACCAAAAGTAAATCTTCACTCTAGAAAAGACTCTGTTAACAGAAGAAAATGACAAATCATGAAGTGGGAGAAATATTCACAGATTACAAATCTAGCAAGTTGTACCTTAAGAAATCAGCATTAAAAATCCAATGGGAAAGTAGAAAAAAAACTTGAACAGACATTTCACTGAAGAAGACTAACATGATGAGCACACTATCACCTACTAGGGAGGTGCAAACCTAAATGACAAAGACAGACAACGGCAATAGCACTAAGAAGGTAAGTGTCTGCTTATAATACATGTTTATGCAATATGATGATCTGTATGGGGGACACATGTCATCTTTGTGTTATTATATATTCCGTAGATCAACAGGCTTGACGTAGGACTACTGCAAAGAAGCCTATTAGAATGAATAAAATTTAAAATATGGATAAAAATAAGTACCAAACACTAGCACGGGTGCGGAGATGTTAGGTAACTTGTACATTGCTAGTGAGAATATAAAATGGTACAGCCACGCTGGAAAACAGTTTGGCATTTTCTTTCTGAACCAAAAATAAACTTATCAAACCACCCAGCAATTGCACTCTTGGGCATTTATTCTAGAGAACTGAAAACTTCTTTTCATGAAGAGAATTACTAAATATGGTTGCACAAACACAAGGAAATATTAATTGGTCATTAAAACCAATAATTATGACAACTGGGTAGAAATAAGTTTAACAATGTCTTGAAATAATGTGAGGCTTTTTAAAAAGTAGAAATCAAAACTACATACAAAGCTACAAAGATTTGCTGGAAATAAGCAGAAAGAAAACAGCTATTGTCAAGACATGACATTGCTTGGAGTGCTCATTTTTTCTTTTCTTTTTTCCCAGATGCTTCTTTGCTGTTATTTTTACATCTTATGTTTTAAAAACATGAAGCCCAAACTGGAATTATTAACAGAAGACAACAATTGACAGAGAGACTCTTCCCTGGAAGGAGGAGCTTTTCTGGAAGGAGCTTCCCTGGAAGGAAAGCGCTTCCTGCAACTCCAGCCTCCCCCAAGAAGAGCTTTCACCGGAATGATCTTTATCAGATTTGCCAGGGTAAGGGCCAAGAGCCTGAGGGCCAGGACGCCAAGGGGAAAGGTACCGAGGGGGGCGGAGGAAGGGCAGAAACCACACAACTGCCTGCAGCTGCAAGAAAGGAGAAGAGAAGCGACCAGAAAAGAAGGAAAAAATGGAAACAAAGCTTTCATACATAAGGAGGAGAAGCAGGGCTGAAGGGAGGGGAAAGGAGTAGGGAAAAATGATGAAGTAAGATGGACCGCTTAAGGTACAAACTATGATGAATGTGATTATTATGTACATCTAAAATGTGCCAATAAACACAATTATTACAAAAAGACTCACCTAAGATAAAAGAAGAGATCTTTAAACAAATGAATAGAAAGGGAGGCAGAGGGATCCAGTGGGAAGGGCAGAGGTGACCAGGTTGCTACCATCAAAAACTGAGGGCAAAGCAGAGGAATTGGGAGTCCAGGTAGGTGTCAGAGGAAGGCAGCTCCAGGAAGAGCACAGGGACAGGAGAAGAAGGGCTGCAGGACAAGCAAATGGAAGGAGCCATTTCTGTGTTCAGCACAGTTCTATATGCCTGCTTGTAAATATTAGAAGACATAATAATAACCTTTGCTAACACAATTCACTATTCTCTTAGTTTCATTTCCATGTTCATGGCAACAGGGGACCTTTCTAAAAACCAAACTCTTCATTATTCCATGCAAAGGGAGAAAGGAATGAAAGTGCAAATCGAGAAACTCAAAGAGCACCATTTCGAAGAGGTGACCTGTCCAAACTCACGGCAGGCCCCTATTCCACTGTGCCCCCATGAATGCCCCAGGCCGCCTTGGAGAATGGTGGAGTGGTTTGATATTCAGATGTTCTGAAGGAGAGCAGGGTCTCCATGGCTCCCCACAGAGTCACTTACCTCTCCGAACCTCATTGAAAGTTGTAAGGATGAAATACACACACCTACACAAACACACACACACACATATGAGTGTCCCATACATGACAGGAACTAAGTAATAGTAATCCCCAACTCTCACTCCCATCTGCTGTACACGTGGATGGCCTCCTTCTGTACGCAATTTATCTGAGCTTTCTTTTTTTCTTTTATTTCTTTTCTACTCTTTGAATGGACAGGTCAGCTCAGAAGTATCAGAGGTTTACACTCAGAACAACCATTAGTCAGTACAAATAAGAATTGGAGATGAAAACTTTGAGTTCCCTTACCACCATTTAAGAGGGATCCAGTTTCAGCTCTTGCTTGAAACTCTTTTCTCCCTTGTTTATGGTTCTTCCATTCCTGTCTTGTCTTTATAGAACTTTCTCTGGATTCTTCTTAAGTGCGTGTTTTTTAAATGTAAACTTTCACAAAGTTTTCTCTCCAGAACTTGCATCTGACTTCATACTCTCCTCCCAGATTGTTATGGTTCAGATCTAGATGTTCCCAAAGTCTTCACACTTGTGAAGCTTTGGGGAGGTTATGGAACGGTGGCATCAGGATGCTTATCAGTGGATCGGTCCAATGCTGAGTTTATAGCTAGATGTGATGTTGGGAGGTGGACTCCAGACAGAAGAGGCAGTGTCTGGGGCCATGGTACAGAAGGGTTTATCTCCCTTCTCCACTCCTCCCTCCACTCTCTCTGCTGTTGAGAACTTGGTGGTAGACCCCCAATCTCCTAAAATGAGTGTATGATGAAGGTCTAAATAAGAGATAAGTATAGGGTTTGTGGGGTCCAGGAAGGTCAGAACTCTCTTGGAGCTCACACAATGACTTCTCTGGATTGCCCATATTTATCGGGTCCTTACAGTTCAGGAGGGTGCAGGAAGTGGAGGGTACATCTGAGGCAAAAGCCTTGGAAAATGAGCAGGGCCTTGAGAAGTTAGAACAAAGGCAGTAAATCATGCTAATTAAGAGAACTGTTTGATCTCTAAGGTTGGTTGTTTATGGCTCTGGAGTAGGGAGCATCAGCCCTGCAGCTGCAGTCTTATCTTGCCTTCAGGGGCTGCAAATAGGAGCTTTCAAATACATCCAGAGAGCACTGAATTCAGCAACTTAACCCTGACACAGCCTGGTCCCCAACACTGCTTCCTGGCTGCTTCAGAGAACTGTAATGAGAATTAAATGCAATAGTACAGAAAAAGTATTACATACTTGATGCATAACAGCTGCTTCATAAGTAGTAATTGTTGTGATAATTATTCTGTCTCACTACGCTAAACCAAAAGAGACAATAGACACGGATGTAATGGGATGCTATAGAGGCACGAGAAATAAATCCGTTCTTTCTGAACAAAATTTCAGAACAAATACAACATGCAGCAAAATCTCAGACCTGAACACTTAGCAATCCCAAACCAAAGAGTCATTTTCATAGAGACAGGGTGTACTAGAGAAATACTTTATTTGGCTGTACATCTATTTACAAATCTTCACCACTGTCTCTCAAAATGAAGAAAAAGAGCCTTCATTTGGCCTGGATTATATGTGCCTCTGCAATCTTCACAAAAGCTTCTCTATCCTTCCATTTACCAAAAGAAAAAGCCATTTCAGGTCAATCCAGAAGAGGCAGTGACAGATCAAGACAGTGGGATATCACGAGGGTTGAGGCTGGTATTAGCACCCACAGAGACTAGTGGGATAATGTAAGTCTCCATTATGGGAGGAGCCAGGCTCACCTGACAGCCCCAAGCTGAGCTCAAGGCTGCTTCAGCAAGTCAAGCTGACTCACATTCGATAGCTCTTTGGTAACCATCCACTTTCTGGGTAGCACTGGAGCATGAGAAGAGGCATTCAAACTGGAAAAGTTCTGATGCAATAATGCTCCCTCTGTGCTTTAAGAAGATGTGAACAGAGACCTTGAGGAGGTGTGAGCAGTATGACAGAAACACACAGCCGGAACCATACAGAAAAGAGGTTCCAATTTCAGGGTACGGTCACAAGCAGGAACATTTGCCAGATGACATGGGTACTGAAGGGGCTAACTTGGACACCGTCTCCCAGTTAGAAAGCCATCCCAGCTACGTAGAATTCCCTTCTGCATACACAATGCCCCATTCCTCAAAAAGCATATTTAAAGTTAAGGAGTTTGACCACAACCAGTTGGCTATATTTTGGCCAATTGGAGGGGAGAGGGAATTCCATTAGCTCTCTTCTCTATAGCATAACTTAGGCCCCCTTTCTGTGAAACCCCAGCAAGGGATCCTTACGAGTCCAAACGAAGTCCCCTCTGCGTAGAGGGGAGACCTCTGCATACTGAAATTGAGACACATAGGAAGCCTAGAGTGGATGGTGGCACTACCAAAAAGCTTTCATCTTCAAAGCCCGTTGTAAGTGTTAATTAATTAATCCTTCCCACACCTGTATGAGGCAATAAGCAGGGATCAAAGAAATTCTGGACAGCATTTGGCAGGGTACACTCAAAGAGGCGAACAACCCACATACTGAAAATAAGGGAGTAGGATGACAGGGACTCTTCTTTCTAGCCCTCAGGGGAAAAAAATGGGACACTGTATAAGAAGAAATACAATATAGTGTCAAGAAACATTTAGTTTCTAAATGTTTAGAAACTTTCTAAAAATATAATTAGTGAAAAAGGTAAATAAGCTTTAATCCAAATAATCTTTCTCCGCTCTGAGTTCCTTAATACATCTGTAAATAAGTAAGAAAGAAATCTACTGGGCCACAAATCACTAGATGACCAAAGACAAAATAGAGTCTAGTAAGAAAATAAAATCCAGATTATCTGAGTCAAACATATATATGAAACTAGTTTGCTCATTACTCTAATGATAACGATTTTTGTATTTATTTACAAATACATTAAAATTAATCTATAAATCTGGTTTGGTTGAGAATGTAACTTTCTGCTGGAGTGCTTACCTTGTATTCCCAAGCCCCTGGGTTTGATTATTTAAATATATATGAGGACACATAAGCAACATTAAAATGTAGAGTCATGTGTATGTGGTTATTTCCAATTGATTTAAACCGACCTAGAAAACATAATTCTGTGTACTGGTGGAACCCAATACAACATTCAAATCATTTTAAAGAACATTTTCTCAAACTTACTCTAAACTTTTAAAATTGGATATAGAGTATGAAAATACTTCTTTTTTTTTTTTTAACTTTTTAAAATTTTATTTTAAAGACAAAAGAATGGAAACATATGAACCAGGAAAGCCATACACAATACAGAGAATACAAAGTTATACAGAATATAGTAGGGAATTAGAACTGGATGTTGTATTACATAGTTACTTTCACATAAGTTAACACAAAAACATTAAAGGAAATACCAAATTATAGATAAGATAGTAGGGAATTTGCATTGAATGCTGTATAATATAAAGTTATCTTCACTTCTGCTAATACAAAAACGGCTTAGGAAATACAGAATTATAGAGAACATAGAAGGGAATTAGCTCTGGATGCTGTCCTACATAATGTTACCTTCATCTTTGTTACTCAGGTTACACAGATGATGGCCCTTTTGATCAGTTCATTTTTTCTCCTCCCTCATCTCTGTTGCCCTACCACTCAATCAGTTATCTTCCCTGTGATAATAACTGTACTCCTGGGTTTATCTATATCCTTGGACTCTCACCTTGGGAAGAGATATAGCTGCCTCAGACTATACTATAACATACAGGGGTGTATACAAACTGCCATGGTTGGAGGTGGGAAAGCACTATGCTCACAGCGGACCGCCCGGCTCCACCCTGTCGTCGTGCTATGGGTGGGGGCGGGTCCAGACCATGTGGCTCCAGCATTACCATTCCCCACCCCTTGCAGCTGGGCAATGGGTCTCCGAAGCTGAAGCTACGAATGCAGAGACGAGGGCGTGGGCCAGGGGTGTGCTTGGAGCGGCAACCTCCTCCCTCTCTATCTCGTCTCCCTCCAACTGCGCCATGTCAGATCTGCGATCCCCTCCTCGAGAGGAGGTTCTGCTTAGACTTTCCGAGGGTTTCAGTTCCTATCTCAGATCCCTCCCGAGTTCAGGATATCCACCTCCCTCCTCTCTGTCCTTCAAATGTTGCTATATTCCCATGTCTGAGTGGCATTCCTCCTGGAGGTTCTCTCTCCGCTGCCCACCTGGTCACCATGGGTTCATATAACGTTCATATATGCAAGCAGCATGGAGATACTCTTGTTGCTCGCATCAGTAGTCTGGGGTGAGTCCTAAAGCCTGTGGACTCGTCCCATTGCTGTCAGGAACAGGTGGTGATTGCGCAGGCCACCGAGGCTCAAGGTGCTCACAGAGGGCATTCAGGGTGAGAGCCGAAGCCCAGTAACTCAGTTCATGCTTCCTGCTTGATGCTGGAGTGAGAAGGGCGTGGTGTCGTGTGAGCCACCTCCATCTGCAGCTCTCTCTTGCTGTT
>PVLD010011459.1:0-65158 GCA_004027595.1 Dinomys branickii
CTGCTTTACATATTGATATCTTCGAAGTGTGTGTTCAGGCTAACACATACAGATATACACTATTAATCTAATATCCTGTCATCGATTATTGCTTAGCATTAAGTGATATAATACAATAGTAGAACCATGTTAGCCCTCCTGCACATATGTATATTCATATATATTCCTATATACATACATACATACATTTTTGTCTTTTAAAGAAAAAGACAAAAGAAAAAGAAAAAGAAAAAATATCCTTTGTTTTAAATCAAGCCAAATTTTTACCTTGGGCCTGAGATGCAGTGCTCATAACAAACCCCAACTTATTCCATTTAGAGAAGGTTTTGGCCATAAAGAGAATAAAACTGAAATATGAAATACTAGCATTAAACATTTCTCATAGATTAACTTTTTCATGTTAAAAATAGAAAGAGCCCAATGGAATCAACAGCCATAAAAACCTACCCAAAGTTAATTTTTAGACAAAAAATTTATTTAGAACCCAGTGGTGCAATTAATGAGAACCCTTTTGTACTCAGTTTCGTCACTGCAGTTGTTAAGAAAGAAAATGCTCATTTCCCACAATCTGGTCCAGACGAGAAACCTACTTGGATGAGTGACCTATTACGATAAGGAGAAGTCTCTGGTTACAGCTCTTGCAAAACTTCAGTTTTCTTTCAACACAACAAGCATCACTTTTGACAGTACTCCTCCACAGAAGACAGAAGCCCTCACTATTCTGTTATCTCTCAATCAGCCCCATTCTTTGCTTTAGAGGTCAGAGATTCAAAGGTTAGAAAGCTGATGTGAACCTTTCAATGATCTAGAGAGAGAGAACTGCCTGTTTTTGCAGAGAAAATTCTCTAACGGAGAATTTATTTTTAAAACATTTGGATGATTTGACAATGTTTCCTATAGAGATACAATGGGACAACCAGTATAGTGGTAAATATCTTGGATTTGATGTCAAAAGTCATTGGTTTATGTGTCATATCTTCTCACCAGTTTCTCAAGACTGAATGAAGCACATAGGATTTAAGTTTTCATTTTCTTCTTCCCAAAAGTGGGTCATACCAAGATGCATAATCAACTTTAGACCCTATGTTTGGAGGATCTGATCTAGTCTTCCTATGGAGTCATTCTTACAGGACTAAGAAATCAGGGAAGCCAGGCTCACCCAGACCCTATGTATCTGTTTTCTAGGCAGTTTGTGACTTTGGTCACCAGAGCTTTCTGTCCCAGTTGGACCCAAATCCTACTTCAGGCCTGCTAGGACACTCTCCCTGGTCCATTCTCCTGAGGCCTGTTCCCTGGCCCATTCTCTGTACTGGGCTACTTACTGAACATTCCTTAGACCTAAAAGTGGCTAGTGGGAGTCAGTTCGCATTGGTTGTCTATTCTTTGCAATTGCAATGACCAAACTGAGTCAAAAATTTCTCACCTTTTGTAACTCTGGCTCCTAATTGATTTTCTGACTAAAGATTAACTTTGTATAGGTAAGTTTTTTTCTGACTATTCCTTTTGTTGGATGCTTTCTATTTTTAACATGAAGAAGTATATGGTAAAATATGAGGAATGTTTAATACTAGTTTTTCACATTTCATTTTTTATTCCATTTGTGGCCAAAAGCTTCTCCTGCATCTCAGGCTGTAGACAAAAATTTGACTTGATTTTCAAAAAGAGCATACTGTTAGTATGCCATAAGATTTGTAACATCATATCATCTCTAACATATAGGCTTCAGAGTCCACAAGCGAGATTCAAAGATCTTCGTGGCATAGGACTGAGAAGGCAACGAAAATGAATGGGTCAGAACACTGGCTGGAGACTTTCATTTGCACTTCTGCTTGGGGCTTTAGCAATTCAAGGGACGGCCTGGTCTATCTGCCCTTTATATGACATGGTTTGTCCCCAGATCAGGCTCTGAACAACTAAGGAAGATCATGTCTTAGAAATAATGGTAGCCTAAACAGGAAAGCTATAGGTATAACTATGTACTTTCAACACAGTGTGTAAAGAGCTCTAAATTGCCATGTAATTAACCTCTGCATCAGTTCAAATACAACAGACGATTCTGTGTCCTTTTGCAATAATTGAAATAAGGGTCAATTAAGATCACATTGTATAGCAAAAGAACTTCATAAGAAGAGGATTCTACATACATAGTAGTCTTACTTTGTGTTCTCTCTATTCCTTAGGGTGGTGACAAGCAGCAAGGAAGTCAAGAACAACCAACTCTGGAATCATAAAGGCTGGAGTCTGAATCCCTCAGCCATTTGCTATTTGTGAAACACGACTAATAACTTCTCTAAGCACTTTTTAAACTTGTAAACTGGAGCGAAAGCTGTCTTCCATGAAAAATTGAACTCTTGTGAAGATTATATGAAATGAAATTTGAAGTACTTAACATAGGACTTAGTACATAGTAAATATTTAACAAATTAAAAAACTGAGGAAGTCAATTGGACTTACTACAATTTCTTCATGAATATATTATCTATTTATCTATATCTATTTATAGAGTTATATAACTATATATATGTGTGTGTGTGTGTGTGTGTGTGTGTGTATATATATATATATATATATATATATATATATATATATGAAGTTTTATGTAAGCTAAAGAAACAACTTTCAGATTTTAACATTCCTGCCTAGTTGGAAGCAACTTTTTAAAGAGATTGAGTGTGATTTTTGTTTCATCTCTTTTTTCTCCCTTTATACCTGCTATGGTCCCTAGCATGGTATGTTTGGTTGAAAGAATAAATAAATTCAAGAGAGTCGGGGGAAGACGTTTTAAATTTATATCCAATGTCTGTGATCACCTACATTAAACTTCAAAAAAGTTGATGATTAGAACTTTTCTAAAACCAGATACATTAAAAGACTTGCTCTGCTCATGCACACCGACTCTAAATTTTTTATAAACCAGAACAATGTGAATTCTATTTTGGAAAATTTCTTAGCTGACTTCGAGGCTGTGATTTGCAACAGGTGTATCAGAAAAACACATACACCCACACATTCTAATTTTGAAAAAACTTTATTATTTATGCATTAGGCATCCATAGAATCAAGAAGAATCCCGTGACAAATAGCATTTAACTATATCATCCACTGAATAATTATCCAAAATAAGAGTAAATGACATTACCCTCATCTTCATCTGGAGTACACATATGAGAAACAAAACACATCAAGATTAGCCAAAGCACAATTTCTTTTCAGGTGATTGCTTTCTATCCCTCCTCAATCCCCAAGGGAACACATCCTTGAAAATACCATGTGACTCAATGGGAAAAGACACTCCAATATGCAATTTTTCTCTTTATGTACAACTTTTTAATAGAAAATGTACTCAACTAACATAATCCAGGAAAGTTAAAAATTGGATAATGTCCTACTTCTTATACCCAACCTGGTTTTAGTATAAAACTTCTTGTTCTTACTCTAATCTTCCCTGTGAAAGAGGTAGTTGTTGCTTTCTGATCATTTAGAATTGACATTTACGAAGAAGAAATCTGAATATAATCTCAGTTTAGCTCTTCCTACAGGAAGTTGTAATAGATATTATTCCTTGCTTAGGCGCTTGTAGATTTTATATAGTATAAAATTTGGAGATTTCCACAATCTGGGAAGGATAGTGCAAGAGAGACACGGAGATAGGATGGTTAATCAGTACAGAGGTTCAGCTGGATAGGGAAAATTACTTCTAATGTTCTGTAGCACAGTAGGATGATAATAATTCTAGTAAGATAATTAATAGAGGATGATTATAATTGACAAAAATTAATTATACACTTTAACACAGCTAGTAGGGAGGATTTTGAATATTTCCAACAGAAATAAATGATAAATGCATTCATGTATCAGTTAGCCTGATCTGAAAATTATATATTTTATATGGGTAGTGAAATATTACATTGTACCCCATAAATGTTTATAGTTATTATGTGTTAATAATTTTTGTAACATTGTACATTGCCTTTGGTTATTTGGTTTTAATACTCATTTGATTACTCTGCAATCTAAATGACTAGGAAGGGAGACTCAATCAAAGGTAAGGTAGTATGTACAGGAATAAGCCTAGACAGGGGCACAAGGGCAAGGATGAGATTTTATTAACCGTATTCCACTTAGTGGGAGGCTTGAAGAAAACAGTTCAAGTTCAAAGTTATGCTACGCTCTGTGATTACAGGACGAGCACCTGTGGTGAGAAGGAAAGTGACTGGGAGCCCTCAGGAGAACACCTCAATATCCTGCATGATGGAGCATGAGGGAGCAGTGAGTGTGAGTCTTTGTGCAGTGGGCTCTGACAGGTGGTATCAGCAGGGGTGTCTAGAGCTCAGAAATACTTGGTATGTTAGTTAGCTCTCTGCCACTGTGACAGAATATTTGAGGTAATCAAATTAATAAGGAAAAAAGTTTATTTTGACTAATAGTTTCAGAGGTTTTAGTCTATGCACCATACAGCATGTTGGGAACATATGACATAGGAGATCCCTTCATCTCAAGGTGAGACAGAGAAGAGAGAGAGAGAGAGAGAGAGACAGAGACAGAGACAGAGACAGAGACACAGAGAGTGAGGGGGAGAGAGAGAGAAGAAAATTTAATATTGCCAACACAAGTAAGTGATAAATGGATGCATATACCAGTTACTCTGAGAGGGAGGCCTGAAATCCCCGTTCACAGTCATACCCTCAGTTGCCCAGCTTCCTCTAACTAGCCACATCCCTTAAATATTCCACCATTACCCAGTAGCATCACAAGCTAGACAGTTCATACCCAAACTATACAAGTAGTATCTGGAGAGTTCCTGGGAAGCTTGTGTAGATAAAATAAATAATAGGAGATAGTGCAGACTTGTGTAAACAATGGCAATTGGTACTAAATGCCCTAAGCCTAGGTGAATACCTAGTTCCACTGACTGGTAAGAAAAGGACTCAGACTTCAGTGGTGCAGGCGGAAAATGGTGGCCTACATACCTGCCCTGGAGTGGCCAGAAGCTGAGGGAAACTTCTGTGGGAAGGGTGGGAAAGTGTAGACAATTTTTAAGTGATGTTACTCTCAACCTCTTTATGAGACAGGACTCAATCCTGTCTTAGAGGTGTAAAACAACAATTTTTGAGCTAAGCATCTAAAAATGTTACATAGTAACATTAGTACATGCTTATTCCTTTTTATATATTACTCTCAATGATATCTTTACTTTTTGATGGTTTGCTAAGCATTTTAGTGAAATTTCTTTGAAAGGTACTCAAGTGCCTCCCTTCCTTTTACCATCTTCATAGAAGTCTCCCATATACTTTCTTGCAGCATGGGCATTGACGTCCACCTGGACATGTACGACAGTGCTTCTTGAACTTTGATGTGTATAAGAAACACCCAAGGAGCTTGTAAAAAGTGCAGAATGAGGGTAGGTGTGGGGGTGGGGCCTTGGTGTCTACATGTTAAACAAACACCACAGGTAAACTTAGATGAAAATTATTTGGAGTTACTCTTGAGATAGACCATAATAAAGCAACATGAAATGAAGCTTTCCACATTGAGCCATAGCCCCTGTTTTTCCAGCATCATTTTTGTTACAGAATTAAAGTAGGTGTAGCAAGAAGAGTGGGAAGGTGGGAGGAATACAGAAGTTAGTGAGATGTGGGTAAAGGAAGGGCCCTATGGTAGTGTTACACAATGAGCACTGCTTTGATTCACAAACATTGGGTTACAAGTTGATGACCAAACTTTTCTACAGCAGAGCAGATAAACTCTGAGATCACTATAGCAGGAAATATCTATTAGCAACTAAATATTTTACACATTTTTAAAGAGTAACTCTGACACAAAAACTGATCATTTGTAATCTTACATAAAATTTCTTAATGTTGAAATAGTGAGTACTGTTGGGTTTGCGCCAGAAGGAAAAAATGTAAAACAATTTTCTTACACAGTGCTATATGGAAAAGTATATGTAAACATGGCTGCTCTGCAGTGGGCCCTGTGGCTGCTCTGCAGTGGGCCCCATGGCTGCTCTGCTGTGGGCCCCGCGGCTGCTCCGCTGAGGGCCCCATGGCTGCTCCTCAGTGGGTCCCACGGCTACTCCACAGTGGGCCCTGCGGCTGCTCTGCAGTGGGCTCCACAGCTGCTCCACTGTGGGCCCCGTGGCTGCTCTGCAGTGGGCCCCATGGCTGCTCCACTGAGGGCCCTGTGACTGCTCTGCTGAGGGCCACACTGAGGGCACCTCACGGACTGGACCTGCCCCCACCCATAGCATGGCAACAGGGTGGAGCCGGGCAGTCCGCTGTGAGCATACAGCGGTGCTTTTCCACGTCTGACCATGGCAGTTTGTATACACCCATGTATGTTATAGTATAGTCTGAGGCAGCTATATCTCTTCCCAAGGCGAGAGTCCATGGGTATAGATAAACCCAGGAATACAGTTATTATCACAGGGAAGATGACTGATTGAGTGGTAGGGCAATGGAGATGAGGGAGGAGAAAAATTGAATGATCAAATGGGCCATCATCTGTGTAACTGAGTAACGTGTGAAGGTAACATTATGTAGGAAAGCATCCAGAGCTAATTCCCTTCTATGTTCTCTATAATTTTGTATTTCCTCAATCGTTTTTGTATTAACAGAAGTGAAGATAACTATATTATACAGCATCCAGTGCTAATTCCCTACTATCTTCTGTATAATTTTGTATTTTTGGTATTGTTTATGGCTTATCTGGTTCCGATGTCTCCATTCTTTTGTCTTTAAAATAAAATTTAAAAAAATATATATATATGTAAATACTTATATGAAAATAATTAGAGGCATAATGAGACCCTGTCTCAAAAAAAAAAAGAAGAAAAATAGAATTACTTGTATTTTATAGGAAACGCTTATTTTCCAGGAATGTGTTATACTACCAGAGGAACCAGTGGGCATATTTTTAAAATTTTTGTTTTTAAGTCTTGAGAGAAGATCTGCTGTGTAGTTCAGGCTGGTCTTGAACTCACAGTGATCCTCCTAACTCAACTTGCTGAGAGCTGGGATTACAAGCATGTGCCACCAGGCCCAGTGGGCGATTTTTCCTTCAGGAAAATGTTAGTGAGTGCCAACAAGGCTGGAATTGCTTGATGCAGGGAATGAATAAAGCAGATATTCTATATCTGAAATGCTCTCAGGCTGGGGACCCGATACATAACACAGGGGTTCTACAGAGTTGGAAGACATAGCACCACCTACGAGGAGGCTGTCTGGCCTGCAGTCTTTGCAACAGGCCTCACAAGGTGATGCTGATCACCTTAGAGAACTCACCACAGAGAGGAGGAGTGATTTTCAGAAGAGGAAAGTGATAGTAGGCAGGAAAACAAGGAGAATAATGACAGCTATCCATAGTCATTCACTGTCCTTGGTATAGGAATACACTCTACAGAAAAAGTCCTGTCCTCAAGGAGCTTCCATTCTAGCAAGACAGAAAAATAAACAAATAGATGAAATAGTTACAGATGACAGTGAAGCAAAGAACTGAAACAGAAAGGAATGATGGGAACATTTAAAAAAGTAACATAGGCCAAAAAGACTCTCCCTGAGTGGGTGATATTTAAGTGGAACCTGAAAGGATAAAAAGGCCAGTGTGCAGAGCAAGGGGCGAGGTGGGCTCCAGGCAGTGGAACAGGTGTGTGGAAAGGGAATTGGGGAGAGTGTGGCAAGTTAGAGAAGAGCAGGGAGGCTGCGAGGTGGAGGAAGGATGCAAGGATGCAGCAGCCCAAAGTGAATTAGATGACAATAGAAAAGGACCAGATCTGGGGGGAAGCCCGGGATCTTTTCAAAAGAGTTTGCAGAGCTGTGACTGAGGTGGGCAAAGGTGGGGTCTAGAATCCAGTTGAGAGGGTAAGACAGAAAAGGAGAATCAAGACTGGTTCCTAACTGGGAGTGGTGATGCACGCTTGTAACCCTAGCAGTCTGGGAGGCTGAGACAGGAGGATTGCAAGTTTGAGCCCAGCCTGGGAAATTTATTGATTTAATGAGACCCTGTCTTAAAATTTTCTTGCACAGGAAAGACAGTATCCAGATCCATGAAACTGGTATGAAAGTCCAAGCTCCAGTATATAACTGGTGAGGGCCTTTAGAGTTCATCGCTAATCCTCCCAGTAAGTGAGCTTTCCAAGAAGCTGGTTATGTCTGTTGCATAAAACCAATATCAATCCAAATGGAAGACTCTGCACCAAGGAGTTAGAAGGCAACTTTTATTATAGTAGCAGGCTGGTGAACCCAGAGGTTCAAACCACCAGCCCAGAGTCACGTTTGAGTTCAGTTTCAATTGGGTTTGTGAGGGGGAAGTACAAAGCTGATAGCAGGTTATTACATGATTGGGCACATGGAATACAAGAATTATGTCATATGTTGCCAGGCAAGTTTACTCAAAAGGAATTCTTTCACATTCAGGGAAGAAAGCAAAGAGGATGTGAGCTGAGCAACTAGAGTTAAAAGGGTCCTTGACTGGGTTAGTCTGTCCCAGACATGAAGTCCTTGAAGCAAGTTGGAAACAAAATATATTTTTCTAACTTAGGAAAACACAAGTTGGCCCAGCACTTTAGCAAAGAGAAATAGATGACTATCTACCTAACAGGCAGCAGGAGCACAGTCACAGGCTGAATTGACTTCTAACTTTTGCTATAACATGCCTACCAGTCTGCTGTTCTGTAAGTGGCCTTACCAGTCAGCTGCCTGGCAAGAAGGGATCTTTTGCAGTGTAGTGGCACCAGGCCACACGCCCATCTCGGACCGGAAGAGCAGGACGTAACAGTTGCGGCCTGTCGGCTTCTGCCCTCTCCCCTGTGCGCACTGGGTGGGTGGGGGGTACACGGGGAGCAGAACTAGGGGGTTGAACCCAGGGCCTCCGCTCTGGTGAACCCCTTCCATTAAGCTCCATGGTCAGGCTCCACCCTTGTAGGCTTTGAAGGGCGCAGCTCTCCTCTTGGAGACTCGGTAGGTGACATCCTGCTTCCCGGGTCCTGCAGGATGGGCTCCTCATACTGATTTAGGGCCCATCCTGCTTTTTAAAGGTAAGTGTGCATACCCTCTTCCCTGATAACTTACAGGTTGTTAAAAGTTTTCTGAGAAACTGTAGTTCTCCTTTTCCCAAAATTTCAGGGGATACTTCTTGAATAGTGCACAGGTCTACATCAAAGTGAGTCTGAAGGCGATTTCTTGATTCACCTACTCGTCCGCTGGGACGGATCTGCTACTTTCACTGTGGATGACGCCCACAGTCCAAAATGCATCTTTGATGATTTGTTTGCCCCTATAATACAAAGTAAATACATTCACACCCAGGGACATAAAGAACGAGTCCTTAGATTTACTGCATATGCACTTCAACAGAGGTAGATTATTAAAAAGATAGGAAGAAAGGAGGAAAGGAAAGTTGTAATTTAAAAATTGTACTTAAATTTCCAAATTCTTTTTTCCTTAAAAAGAGATTAGATATTTATTCCAAAATATTTTAATTGTTAAATGGAGCATACAGTTTAAATTGATGTATTTTCAGTAGCAGTTTTTGTTTCTAAATACAAACCCAAACGTTTTTAGGTAAGATATTTTTAAACTTCCACATCTACATAGGCTATCTCATTTCATATAAGAGATTAATTTCATTAATTGGCCAAAAAGTAGATTAGTAGAAACATGGTCAGACTGAAAACTTGTAACTTTCAGAAACTGTGTAATCAGTCCATGGAAAAGAATAAACTAACCACCTATTAACTTATCAATCTTGGCAAAATTGGACATAATTAAGTCTCCAGGCATTTATGCAAAATTTGTTAAGAATTAGAATAGTACAAAATAAATGGGAATACCTAAAAAGTACCATTGGAATGAAGAATTTTATAGCAAGGGAGAGATGATATAAAAATTTTTATTTGAATAAGCAACTCTATAAATAATGTTAACTTTGCAATAAATTGATATTTATAGTAAGAGAGTAGTTAATGTAAGTTATAACACCAAAGTATAAAAATCAGAATAACTAATTCCATAATGTATTTCTTACAACAAAAAGATAAGCTGTTATCTAAATACCAGAACAATTATATCGAAAAGAATATGGCAGAGAGTGCCAGGTGTCAAATTAAGGAAGGACCCACTATCAAAGAAGGTGGTTTCCATGCTACTGGCTTCCCTTTCAGGGAAATTGGCAAAACATCACTAGTCCTAATCCTACAAATGTAGATGTTTAAAACAGGTTGAGGCAGCAACATTTTATAGGCCAGCATGAAAAGAAAAACAATCACAGGAATGATATAATTACAGGGTAATAAAAACATAAACACCATTAATGCATTAATTTTATATTTGAGTTGTTTTCCAAGATTGGTTTGCTAACTTATGAGTGCAAGACTTTTTTAAAATTAGAAATTCATTTAGATTTTTCTCATTTATTCATCCTAATACATGGGAATATTGGATCTGATAATTTTTACAGGAGATTAGTAATAATTGGTCATTCAAAAGAATAGAGGATTTAGAAGGATTTTTATCAAACCTAGAGAGATGAGAAGTAGCTGCCATTTTGGTTTTAGATATTTACGAATTAATACATTTTGAGGTGGGACAGTTCTTTTTTATGCTCTTGGAGCCACTGATATGCCTTTTTTCAGCTTCCATTAAAATGCAGGCTTGTTGGCAATCACTGTGTAATGTTGGTGTTCTGATTAAAATCCTTTCCTGTAAAATGAAGACAATAATGGCTACTTCAGAGGGTTATTTTAAAGGAAGAGATTATGCAGAAGTACTTTACACTGTCTCAATAAATGACAATTATGGTTTTAATGCTTGAAGAGAAAGCTGGAGTCAAAAAAGGAGGCCTCATTTTGATCCTTTTATGCAGCTCCTAGTTACTGTGGTTGAGAGCCAGCTCTTCATAGGAAAGTTGGCTCACAAATTCATGACATCAGCAACAGTAACAAAATGAGCTCAATTGTTGGACACAGATCGAAAGTATGACTCCTTTGGAAAGTGAAGTAGTATGAGTGTGCATTGTGTGTTTAAATTTGAAATAGTCGTTTTAATAAAATATTTCTGGCCCTCAGAGAAGCAGCTCCATTCTTCTGAAGTACCAGGATGTCAAGGTTGTGGAAGAGCCATTTAATGCTGCCTATCTGCAGGAATGAGTGCGCTGCGTGGTCCCGGACATTAGCTGCTAGCCCTCCCTTTTATCTTCAGAAATCTACTGCACTTCACCTCGCACTGCTGAGCTGCTTCATCTTTATGGTGGTTCTGATACATCACAGATGAATCAAGGTCAACTTCATTTCTGTCAAATGTCAGATTAAAACAATCCATGGGTCAAGTATGCTTGGAAAAAGGCATATTCTAGCCTAACTTTTCAAACAGTCACATTCTAGTAAGGTGTTGCTTCAAGAGCTCCTGTTGAACCCAATTTCCCTAAAACTACTACTTACTCATTTTTTCGTGTAATTTTTTAAATGCTCCATAATGATTGTCCTACAAAATAACTTTGGGAAAGATTATTTTAGACTTAACTCTTTTGCTATCATAGAAGTTGAATTGTTTTTAATGCAAGATGTTACTGTATCAGTGTGGCACTGCAACACACCTCCTGCACTTTTATTCATTTGAAAGTTTTGCACACATTCTCATTTTGCCCTATCAAATCTCCTTGCATAAAATTTCCATGGTATTTATAGCAATGGAAAAGAATGGGTTTTCTTTCCTGGCTTCTGTCTGCTTTCCTTTCTTTTTAGGGCCCATAAATTGAGTTTTAGTACATTGAATTCCCAGAGGAATTTGATCTGAGGTGGGTAAAAGGCAAAATCTTGGAAACTGGAAAACAGAACCTGATAGCAGTGGTATTTTAAAACATTTTTCTTTGCAAACATTATTTTATCCATCAGGCACAAGGGAGCATGGCTCCTCCTGTACACAGCCCCAAACCACTCTGCATCGTATTCCAAGGTCACATAAGTATAGAGTATAAAACTCCTATGCACTTACTTTCCTGATTCTGAGCTGGTAAGAAAGGAGTAAATAATAGAATGGAAGCCAGCATGGACGGGCATGCGTGTAACTGGGGCTGGAAGGTTGTTGTGAATCTGAGGCCAGCCTGGGCTACATAGTGAGTTTGACATAGTAAGTGAACTACATAGTGAGACCCTGTTTCAAAGAAACAAACAATGAAGAAATAAGTGAATACATACCTACATAAAGAACAGGACTAAAAAATAAATAAGAACAGTACTGTCTAGTGATCCACAATTCCACCCTGACACAGGGTGGAATATAAAATGTTAAATTAAATGTTAATATAAAATGTTATATAAAATGTTAATATTGAATGTTAAATTTTATAGTCAATGTAGAAAAATAACTATTACTGCTTCTCAGAAACAACATGCTGAACTTTGCCCAACAGTAGCCACGTACAATTTAATGATAAACATCAACCTAATAGAAGGCATTCTCTTTTCTATCTCCTTTCTAATGGAAGGGAAAATAAAACAACATTATTTACTATTCTTCAGGTCTTGGCCCAGATAGGTGACAACTTTTCCTTATTGGTGGTATAATATAAAGGAACATTCTGCACCAGTTGGTATGTAAGATAAGAACTGCCAACATAAATACAAATTTTCATATGCTACAATTATCTAAAATGGTCTCAGCAGAATGCTAAAAAACCTTAAGGCAGAGAAAATATATCTAAAGGAAAATCTAAAAAGAAAGTAGATGCAAGACAGTCAAACAAAATTGTTAGGCAGTACTGTCTGAACTGTCCACAGTTTTTCCTTTGCTCACTGGTTTCCAATGACATTCTACTCAGCAGAGTAAAGGGAAAAGAAATTCCATTGGAACTAACTTGTCACAGTTTAAATATAAAGCAGTACATAAAACAAGCCTCTGGTATCAGTTCTTCATTAGCCAAACAATAAATTAATATATCTTTTAGTAGGTAGTCCAGGAAGTTTCACACTGGTTCGTCTAATAAATATAATAAAAAGGATATGCAATTACAGGCAGATGAAATACAAATATATGCACACATTTTTAATTGATATCAGAGAATCAAATGTTTTTCTTTAAGCACATAATTCATTTTTCTTGACATCAACTCTATCTGCGAAGTGACAAAATTATACTTGGTAATGTTTAAAGTTCTTATATGGCATAAGGTAATGCTTATATTTTCTATCCCATTTCTCTTTATTGAAAAATAGTTATTCCCAATCACAATATACAGATTGGCTGTGTAGAAATTTTCTGGTGAGTTTTGTAAAAATAGTTCTTAGGCTTTGCTTCCAGAGATTCTGATACAGTAAGTCTAGAATGGGCTTCAAGAATCACTAGTTTTTCTAAAGCTCTCCCAAGTGATCCTCATTGTGTTGCACAGCCAGGCTTGGTTTGGGAATCACCAACTTAAAGTTGTAGCTGCCAAGAATAAAATCAGTATTGCTCATTTAAGAGAAAGTCATTTAAGATACTTCAGTTTCTAATAGCTGAAAAACTGTGAGTCTTATTTACACATTAAGGATATTTACCATCTCAAATAAATAGGAAGTTAGAGGCTAGGCATACTATGAGTTTTTATTTCATGTTCCTCCTATGTGACAGCTCTGCTGCTATACGGTATTTGCAACTTTGGATGTTCAGTGAGTCTCTTTATCTCTTGTATTTCTTTTGGGGAAAAAAGTCTTTCCAACACTATGCTAAAACCATTCCTTTGAATTTTCTTGGCCACAGTTGGATCACATTGTCATTAATAAAATATTTATTGGCAGGGATCATGGTACCCAAAACGACTTGTTCTCAGCTTTAGCTGTAGATTGGAATTACCTGGGAGAATTTTAAGAATATGAATATTTATATACAACTTCCAGACTTTGTGATTTAATTAGTTTGGAATGTGGCCAGGGCATCCAGAGTTCAAAAATTTTCCCAGATAATTGTAATGTATGGCCAAATTTTAAAACCACCGTCTTAGAGTAATCATCAAGGATGGAATGATCCTGGGGAGTCAACTACCATGACCACTAAAATCTTCTGAATTCCCTTAAGCGAATGTACCTTTACCTTTTATGGGTGTTACAATCACTTAGAAGACTCACAGATTTACTCAGGAAAAACTAGACAGTGCCAGAAACACATCCTTTTTACCCTTATACTGTACTTTGTACCATGAGATGTTTCTGTGTCTGGAGTCAATGGGAGAGGAGGTAAAGTCATACAGAACCACTGCAGTTTAGCTTTGGTGGTTCCAAACCGTGTACCTGAAATGATATCAACTGAACTTCCTGGAGCCACTAAGGGAGAACCAGTAGCCAAAGTAAACAGATACCAGAAAAAAGAGTAACATCATAGGGAGGCATTAAATTTACATGAGTAAATTTCAAATTTTGCTATCATATACTTTTGGATTTTCACAATAACAGCATATCCATTAATATAGTAGAGAAACATTCTCCTTTTACAAAATCTCTCCTACAAAAATATCATGTTAATGAAACAAGGCAGACTCTATAAAAGAGCAAAAACCTTGGTAAAGCGGAAGGAGAATCACAACATTTTAAACACAGTCTTCAAAATACACACTGTCCTAAAGCCATGCATAGACTTTATCTGACTTTTAACCAAAGAAAATAATTCTAAGTGATTTACATGCCTGAAATCACCAAGTGGATTTTACTTAATAAATGTTCATATTTTGTATGACTTTTTTTAGCTTGCATTTTGAAATAATTCAAATTCTCATAAAAATGGGCTGGTAAAGACTTGGTTTTCACTCCATTATACATTGTGGTAATGAAAATGTTGAAAATTCTCCTCTCGGATTCTAAAGGAAAAAAGTCAAATAAAAGCTGAGAATTCCTAAGGCCTAGCAGAGAAATTTAATAATTTAGAAAAAAGACAGGATAGCTATGAACAAATACAATTTAAATAAAATCCTTATATTAAGTATAGTAGATACCTCCTTAAAACTTGGATAAAGATGGTTTGGAACTTCCAGATTAAACACCATTAAGAAGCTGATATGAATATTTGGCTTGTTATCTTAAAGAGTAGATATAGCATGAACACATGGCATTTTTGTGTAGTGGGACAGACAATTAATAAAACCATCTGCGGCAATTCAGTGTGCTCCTTCATATAACAAAGGTAAGTATGGAATACTGAAGAAGTACAGGTGGAGAAAAGTACCAAATTTAACTAGGGGGCCAGAGAAGGGGTGGAAAGAGGGAGCACGACAGCTAAACTCATCTTGCCCAGTGTGAATAGCAGGTGTCCTTCTGTCCATCGACAGCAGAAGTAGAATAAAATGCCTGAGGAGAGGAGTATTTTATTTCCCTTCTAAAGCTGGGACACCCATTTTCTCCTACCCTTGGACACTGAAGTTCCTGATTCTTGAGCTTTACATCTCCAGGACTTACACCATCAGACCACCCCAACTTTGGATGGACCCTGTTCTCAGGTCTTTAGACGAAGGCTGAATTACATTCTGAGTTTTTCTGATTATTAACTTTGTAGACAGTAGATCAGGGACCTCCATAATCATATGATCAATTCCATATGATAACAAATCTATAGATATAAATGTAGATTTATATCTATAGCATTAGAAGACAGGTACATATAGATATCATATTTGGATTATGCATATTCACATATTTATACAATTATAGAAATATATAATACATATAATTAGAGTAATTATATGCACACACACTTTATAGATGATACAATGTCTGCATAGGAATTAGGCAAAGAAAGAACAGATTTAATTCAGCATTCTGAGGGAAAAACTTGTAGGAAAGATACAAACATAAATTCAGTTTGTGGGTGGGAACAAGTGAGAGTGCTCAACAATATGTGAAGACAGTGTTGCATCACATAACCTTTGTAAGTCACAACACTTAAGCCTGAATACGGTAACTTCAGCTTTCATCTTTAGATTTTTTTAAAAAGTTTTTAAGTTTCACCCCCAAACTGAACAATTTGAAAATGTTATAGTGCAAGGACAAATTATTATAGTGTGAGGACAAATTAGTGCCTTATACATAATACCTCTAATGTTCACAATCACACTGCAAGTTAAGGTTTATTATTCTGTTACAGGTGAGAAAACAGTGGCTCACATAGATTGGAGTGTTTCCATGAATCCACGAATCTGGTGGGATGGGAAACAGGGCTTATTAAATTCTGTCATAAAGAAATGTTATGGGATTTTGTCTTGTTAAAGATACATGTGAGACATTTTTAAAAATAATGTTGAAGAACATATTTCCTCCAGGATCAGTGACCAATGCACAGGAAATATCTGCTATTCAGTAAATTAGTGAGTCATCTTTACTTCTTTTCCCAGGCTGTAATTCAAAAACACTTCTCATCATTTCAAAATGAGGAGGATGTCAGTTTGGGATTGAACTCTGCCCCTTTTCCCACATCAGTTAACTGCATGCAAATCCAGCATCTGCTGACTCTGAGTTAGCTGATTAAAATCAAAATCTTCCAATCACTACGCAAGGGGCAAATACCTCTGTCATATAGTCATAAAGCTTTGCTCTAATAACATCTTTATAGCAGATGTGTGGACAAGTGCTGTGACGTTCCCCTTCTTTCTTACAAGACTATTGTGTTGATTAAGTGGGACAAAATGTTTAAGTGCTTAACATTGCACTTGAAACACAGTGAATTTGTTGTAATATATGACAGTTACAGCTGGGAAACATTAGAACAACGCTTACCTTCACAATCTTGACCCAGTTCCATCAACACGCACACGCACGTGCACACACACACACACACACACACACACACACACACACACGTTTAGGACTTAGAGTTCCATTTTAGAGTATAATCACTCAACACATTAACTGATGTCTCAGGTTGAGAGAATAAAGGATCAATCACTGCATGGTTTGGGATTCATCAAGGCAGAAAACTTGTCAATAGCCAGACAAGATGTTCTCAATGTGTATGTAACAGCTCCATCATAGCTTTAAGAAAGTCATTGAACTTCCACTCTATTTCCAGATGAGGAACACAATGCACAGAGAGGATATATATTAATGCAAGGACACACAAGTAGAAGAGGTGGGAATTAAATTTATACTTTCTTGCTGTAGGCCATTGACTAATCTCCCTGAAACACAGATCTGAGATTATGACCAACTTATTCAACTTTTTCTTCATCATCTATTACTTGTTCAGTATAATTCAATGTTCTTAAGCTGACAGCAAAAGTTCTTTATAATTCAGTTTCAAATTCTCTTTCCAGGTTGTCTACTACCTTTTGTCCATGCAACCAAAACTCAGCCAAACTCAATTAGGTAAATTCTCATCATAACACTTTCCATATTTGCACTCATTTATTTCCTTCTGCTTGAGGTCTTCCATTTTCCTCATTTAACCAAATCATAACTGCATTCCATGTTCTACCCACTTGTCACCTTCTGCAACAAAACGCCAAACCTCTCCAAATGGAAGTTGTTATAGTCTATGTCTGGATGTACTCTTAAAGCCTCATGCTCTTGGAGGCCGGGTTTGTGGAAGGTAACTGGATTATGGCGTTCTATAGCTTGGTGTTAGGAGGTAGGGTCTGACCGGAAAGTGCAAGTCAGTGGAGGCATGACTCGGAAAGGTTTCCCTCCATCCCTGGCTCTACCCTTCTCCTCTGCTTCCTACCTGCCGTACCTCACCCATACTGATTATAGACTGAAACATTAGCTCCTCCCTCTGTCCCTCTCCGTCTTCTCCTGTCCCTATCCCTCTCCTGTCCCTTTCCCTCTCCTTCTCAAGTTGCAGGTGTTGGGTATTGTGTCTCAGCAATAAGAAAGTGACTATAAAAGAGGTGCTCTATAGTGATCTAAATCCCTACATATAAATTCTCTAAATTGTTCAGTGGTTAGTTATTTTTGCATACTTAAGTTTCCAGATATGGTTCTCTGTTTCTTCATTGTCATCACCTTTAAGCGAAGGCTATATTTTAATCATCTCTACACGCCTGTGCCATATACATCATTGATGACAAAGAAATATGTTTTGAATGAATGAAAAATGCAGTGAATGCTCACTTGGATTTCCATTGCCATATCTAAGTTGTCAGTAAGGAAGGCTTGTTTATGTAGAGACATTTTTTATTTTAAAAATTTAAAAAACTAACAAAACAACAATGAAGACAAAGTAAAACCAACACCAAAACAATACATGACCTCAAAACAAAATGATAGGAATTAACAATGGTTGCTACATCACATACTGTTATCTTCAAAGAAGATAACATAAGAATGCAAGATTGATCAAACAATCAAAGACAGTAACAAGTAATTTTAAAAAACCCACTGGAAATGACACAGAGATTCACCATACAAGATGGTCGGAATTCAACAATAGTTCTTATACTGCATATTGTTGTTTTCAAATCAGTCATTCTGATTACCAAATTCAAGCATGCAAAATTGGTCAAGAAAAATAGAAAATTTCAAGCATTTAATTGTTCCTTTCAGTAAACCACAGATATCAGCAATATAAATATTCCACCTATCCTTATGTATGCACATAAATTTTGCTTTTCATTTTAAAAGCCCAAAATAATGAAAACAAATACATGAACAAAACAGCATAGAGAACAATAAAAATGATACAGAATTTCAAAACATGGTAATAGGGTATTAACAATGGTTGTTATATTACACAATATTATCTTCAAAATGGTTGCACGTATAACCAGATGTAGGCATGTATGATTGATCAAATAATTACACATCAGCAGTTCCTTTCAATAAACCAACAGATATTAGTAGTACAATTACCCTAGCTATCCTGTGTATACGTATACATATTTTTTTCCTCTTCCTTTTTCCTCTGCTCTCCTTCATCTCTGTTGCTCCTTTCTATTTGAGAAGTTTCTTTTCCCTTTCACAATATTTATTGTATCTTTCAGATTTTATTTACTTTCAGGTTCTTATGGTAGGAAGGAAAAATGATGTTTACATGTGAATCTGATTTATTTCACTAATGAGTATGGTCTCTAGTTGCATCCATTTATGTATAAAAGCCTCTAGTTTATCTTTCTTTATAGCTGAGTAATACTCCATTGTATAAAAATACCATATCTTTTTTATCCATTTCTTAGGTGATGGACATTTAGTCTGTTTCCAAGATTTAGCTATTTATGTAAAGATATTTTTGTTTCATATTACACATTCAAACATCTCAGTTCTACCAAAGTGCAGGACACTGTGCTATTTGCATTCTGTCAAATATTTGAGTACCAAAAACTCAGTAAAGGACTTCTCTGGAAAAACATATCAGGAGTGACATTAGCAGAACTGATCAGAGAGGGAAGTTGAATTGTGATGAGGTCACAGACAAGGCCTCTTTAGGTTTAAGGTGGTCCATCAAAGTTGAACTAAGGGGAGGTCTGCCTTTGTACTCTACCAAATACTGCACAACCGGTACCTATGACAGTGTTGCATGTAGAAGGAGGAACATCCTTTGGCAAGACAGTTTCTTTTAACTGACATAACTCAAAGATAAGTTCCTTACCTTGCCCTTGCAACTGTATAAAGTGTCCTAGTGGGTCATAGAAGTGATAGCAAATCTGATCACTGATACTTCCACACGTTTATTTTATGCCTTGAGGATACAGTGGCATATATAGCATTTTAATTTGGAGAATATTTTGAATGATGGTGCCTGTTTTTGCAGAGTATCATCTCCATGTTGGAGCCTCAGTTATGACTTCAGTAGGACAGTCCTGTATCCTACTGCAACTGCCTCCAGGTGATGCAGATGCAAGAGGAGCAGTGGAGTCCATGATCACAAGTCTACCATTACACTGTTTCCTTGTATGGTGGGTTTCTTGATCTGATGTGACAGGAAGGACCTGTACCAGATACTCTAAGATTTTGAATACTCATTCTTGTGAAGACATTCACATACCTACCACTTGGCTATAGCTGTGAGCTGAGGGAGATTCTAGTGCAACAGTGATGGGTGACACAGGATTTGGGGCTCAATATTTCATTTCCTGAAGAGTTTCATTGTTTGATGCTTTCCTCTTTCTCTTTCAACTGGAATTTCCACTTTTGTGTACCATTTCCTAAGACTAGTATAGCAAATTTACCCTTTTTTGTTTTTGTTTTGCTTTGCTTTGAGACAGGGTCTAATTATGTAGTTTAGGCTGGCCTTGAGCTCACTGTGTAGCCTACCTAGGCTGGCCTCAAACTCGTGGTAATCTTCTTGCCTCAGCTTCCTGGGTGCTGGCATTACAGACATGCCCCACCACACCCAGATCATTTGTTGATTCTTGATGTAATTTTTTTGTATATTTGGAGTTCTGTACAGAGAGTTCTTTCCTACACCTATGACTTCAGGTACTTCACCTGTTTTATCTTTTAGTAGGTTCATTCTTTCTGTTTTAATACATTTGATAAATTTTTGTTTTAGTTTAGTACATGATGAGAGATATGAGTCTAGGTTTAATATTCAGCACGTGGAAGGCTAATTTTTTCCAGCACCATTTATTAAAGAGGCTATCTTTAAACCAGTGAAGGTATTTGGTCCCCTTGTTTTTATCATTGAATTAATTATTAGTACACATGAATCCTATTGATTTTGGTGTTTGTTGTATGTTCTGCTAGTGAAATTTGTCATTAATTTTAAGAATTTTTGGTGGAGTTATTTGGATCTTCTAGGTAGAGTATCATCTCTGCAAGTGATCATTTGACTTCTTCTTTTCCTATGTATACCCATTTTATTTCATTCTCTTGTCTGATTGCTCTAATATTTCAAGTACTATGTTAAGCAAAAATAATGATAGTGGGCATCCTTGTCTTGTTCCTGATTTTAGAGATGATTTCAGTTTTTCCCCATTTAATATGATCTTAGATGTTGGTTTGTCATAAATGGCTTTTAACAGATTCAGGGAAAGTCTTTCTACACCTGTTTTCATCAGGATTTTATCATAAAGGAGTGTTGGATTTTGTAAAAATAATATTTTCTGCATCTATTAATATGACTGTGTTTTTGCGCTTGCTTTTGTTTATGTTGTATGTTACGTTTATTGATTTGCATGTGTTGAAGTATTCTGGCAACCCTGGGATGCAACCTACTCGATTATGATGTATGATCCTTTTAATGATGTATTGCTTCTATTTGCCAAAATCTTACTGAGGATTTTTGCACCTATGTTCAGTAAGAGGATTGATCTGTAGTTTCTGCTTTTAGTTGAGACTCTGGTTTTGGGATCTGTGATTCTGGCTTCCAGAAATGGGTTTGGAAGAGCTTTTACCCTTTCAATTTTATTGAAAAATTTGCAGAATCTTAGTCATACAACATCCTTAAAGATTTTGTAAAATTCAGTAGTGATTCTGTCAGGTCCTGGGCTTTTTTTAGTTGATAGGCTTTCTATTACTGCCTGAATTTCATTGCTTGCTATTGACTTGTTCAAGAAACACCTTTTTTGTCTTGGTTTAGTTTTCGTAATTTGTATGAATCTAGGAAGCTGTCATTTCTTCAGATTTTTCCAGTTTGTTAGAACACAATTTTTCATGGCAATTCTATCTTCTATATTTCTTTTGAGCTTTTTTTATTATAAAGAGAAAAAAGAACAAAAGGTGAAAATAGCAGTGAAACTAAGTTTCAAAAAAAGCTTCATAGGACAGTTACAATAGTTGATACATTGCATATTGTGATCTTCATCATAGTTATTCAGAGCAGAAGATATAGGCATGACATACTGTCTATACAGTATTAGCACAGAAC
Organism: Dinomys branickii; assembly: GCA_004027595.1. Classification (NCBI taxonomy): domain Eukaryota; kingdom Metazoa; phylum Chordata; class Mammalia; order Rodentia; family Dinomyidae; genus Dinomys; species Dinomys branickii. The sequence continues at coordinate 21,756 of PVLD010011459.1, forward strand.
TTTCTTTTTAATGAACTAAGAGAAACTAGCTGTATAACTATCTCATGTATGCATATATTTTTTTCCTTTTTCCTTTTCTTTCTTTCCCCTTTCCCTGTGAGTTGGGAAGAAACTGTTCAAAAGAAAAGACAAGCTATCTTCTAGATTTCAACAGTGTTGATTGTGATTTGGCCTTTTTAGTTTTAATTGCACTGGTGTGAGTCTTTTCTTTCTTTTGGTAAGTTTGGCTAAAGATTTACCTATTTTGTTTATTATTTGAAAGAATGAGCTCTACAGTTTGTTGATTCTTTGTATTGATTTTTAGTCTCAATTTTATTAATTTTTGTCCCAATTTTTGGGCTCAGATTGCTATTGTTTCTCATGCATCTTGAAGTTCCTCACTGGGTTATTTATTTGAGCTCTATTTTTCTAATGTGAACATTGATTAGAACAGGCTTTCCTCTTAGACTGCTTTCCTTGCGTCTCATGGGTTCGTATGTACTGTCTGGCATTGTTATTTGCTTCCAGAAATTGTTTAATTTCTTCCCTTTTCTCTTCTGTGATCCATTGATTGTTCAAGAGTATGTTATTGAATTTCTAGAGGTTTCTAAACTTTCTGTGGTTTCTTCTGTGATTTATTTCTAGTTTCATTGCACAATTTTCTAATAGTAAACATGGGAGATTTTATTCCATTATAATTTTTAAGCAGGCTTTGTGGACTAGTGTGTGATTTATTTGGAGAAAGTTCCACATGTGGTAGAGAAGAATGAGCAGTCTATTCTGGCAGAGTAGAATAGTAGATATCTATTAAGTCCATATGTTTGAGGGTATGTTTCAACTCTGATATTTCTTTCTTTTGCTTAGTTGACCTCTTTGCAAAAGTGAGGTCACACACTATGATTGTGTTAGTATTTATTTTATCTTTTATGTCCAGCAATATTTGTTTTATGAAGATTGGTTTTCCCAGATTAAGTATGTATGCGTTTACAAATGTTATCACTTCTTGTTAGATTATTGAGCTAACTTATATTTAATGACCTTCTTTGTCTCTTCTGGTCAGTTTTAGCTTGAGGTTTATATTGTCTGAGAGTAAAATTACTACCTCTGCTTGTTTTAGGGGTGCTGGCACATGAAATACTGTTTTTCATCCTTTGATTTTTAGTATGAATGTCCTCTCGGATTTGATGAGTTTCTTGAATTCAACAGATTGTTGGATTCTGGTTTATGATCTAGTCTGCCAATCTGTGTCTTAATTGGGGAGCTGAGGCCGTTAACATTGACAGATATCACTGAGAAGTGGTGATTAATTCCTAACATCGTGCTCTTTCTCTATTGATGACTTCTTTGCTTTTGTTTTTCTATTTTTTAAGGTATTCACCTTGCTTGTTGCATTCATCCCATCTGAATTTTTGGCTTCGTTGGCTTTGTCATGTGTGTCTCAGATATTCTTGGGTATTTTCTAGAGTGCTGGTTTGGTGTCCATAAATCTCTTGAGTTGTTTTCATGCCATGTCCTTATTTCTCCAACTAATTTGAAGGAAAGTTTTGCTGGATATAGGAATCTGGGTTGGAAGTTGTTTGCTTCTAGGGCTTGAATTACTTCACTCAAAACCTTTTTGACCTTTAAATTTGTGCTGAGGAGTCGGTTGTAATTCTAATGTGTTTGCCTTTATATGTGATTTTTTGCATTTCTCTGTTTTCCTAAAATCTGTGTTTTGTTGTTGGCCATCTTGCATTTTAGTTTTAATGTTTTTGGAAAGCTTTTCTTTTCATCGGGGTTGGTATTCTGTAAGGTTCATTTATGTTGAACTCTTTCCTTACTTTTTTGAAAATTTCAATTATGATTTCTGTAAACAAATTTATTATTCCTTGTGTGCTATCTTCTAGTTTTACTCAAACTCCAGTGAGCATGTGGTTGGTCTTCTTTGTGTCATCTACTAGGTGTTGGATGAAGTTTTCCTGTTCTTTTATCTTTTTTGAGGCTTTTCTGAGTAATTTTTCATAATTTACTCTTTTGTCCTAGATTTCAGAAACTGTCTTTACGTTGGTCATTTCTGCAATTCATGAAATCTATACAACTTTTTATATCCAGCATTTCTTTTTGTTATCTTTCCACTGATTCTATATCTTTGGCAAATTTGTTATTCATGCTTTGAGTTATTTTGGCCAGTTTGTCTAATTTTTTATTTGTTCCTCCAAATCTACCTTGACCATTTTGTATGATAATGCCATCAATTTTTGGGTCATGTCATCTTTGAATTCATCAAATTTCTTTCTTTAGTCAGTTTGTAGAACTCTGCTACCTGGTGATTATTTTCCTCTCCATGGGTGCTCGCTAGATCTGCCTTGGGAGAACTGGAAGGCCTTGGGGTCTTTTGTTGCCATTCCTGTATATATTTAAAATAGGCAGTTCTTTCTACTTTTTTTTTTTTTTGGTGCTGAGAGTTGAGGTCAAATGAGATGAAGAGAGCTTGTAATAGATATGAAGATCTCTTTATTAAGGTATTGCCTTCCTAACTGTGGCATTTTTACACAACGGAATATTATTCAGCTGTAAAGAAAGACAATCTAGGGGCTTTTATAGGCAAATGGTCACAATTAAAGACCATACTCATAAGTGAAGTAAACCAGATGTGCACGTGTAGACAGTGTATAGTGTCATTAGTGTAGGAACCTGGAAGTGAGAATATAGATCGGGAGGTATGAAGGGGGACTGCTCAAGGGTAGAGAGCAATCGGGATGAAGGGAAGGAGAGGAGGAAAAGGGGGATAGCTGAGTAGGTATGTATGTATGTGTGGGATGGCTGACATGGTTGCACTGTTGTCTCATGTCATATTGATGTGGGAAACAATTGGTGATTAGTTGTTTGATCAACCTTGTATGTCTATTTGTATTGTCCTGAGTATACACTTTGAAGCTACCAACGTGTAATACAACAACCATTGTCGATCCCCTGCCACCTGTAGTTCGGTTTTTGTACTGTTCTTGTGCTATTGTGTGTATGTTTGTTAGTGCTTTTGTTCTTTTACTTTTAATATAAAAAAAAGATATTGCCTTCCTGTGATGTATTTTTAGCTTTATTTGTCCAGAGATAGTGTTTATCTCTTATTTAAGTGATTTAGATTCTGTCCTTAAGGCTTCAGTGAATCTTCTTTTAGCTCCTCTGATGTGATTCCTCCTCTAGCTGGCCATGTTGGATCTCAATGCTCCCCACCTCTGATTTTCATAGAGGTCCAGGGTTTTGAGAATCATTCTGACACACCTGCAACCTCTGGTGGAACGATGGCGCTGTTGCTTGCTTGAGAGATGGTACACCATCCTGCTTCTTTCCTCTCTCCTGGGAAACTACAGTTCAGTCTGTGCCTGGAGCTTTACAGGGGACTCAATCTCCTCCTACTCCTCCTCAAGTTGGCACACTTCGCAGCTGATGCCCCTCGCCTTGTTGTTCTGCTGCAGCTAAGGCTGGAGGTGGCAAGAATTACTTTCTGGGGGACCTTTCCATTCCCTTCACCTCTGTAGTTGCTCTGCATCTTTCTTTTCCCTTGGGGGAGGGGCTCTCCCCTCACTCTGGGGCCTTACACCAGGGGCGGCTACTCACACCACCCAGAGCCTCTCCACGGTACCAGGCTAAGCCTATGCTTCCCACCCCGTGGGCCTGGCTGCCCTGTGAACGTGGAGTTTGACTGCTCTTGGGAAAGCTGCTCCTCATGCCGAGGAGTCTCCACACATGCCCTCCCTCTCCCAGAAGTTCTCCTGAGGCTTCTCCTCTGCCTCTGCTGTGCCCTCAGTCGAGGTGCCCCACGTTGCCCACTTCAAGCCTTCTACCCTCTTCTTTCCTTGTGCTGCTGTAAATATGGTTATGCATGTGTAACTTTTATTATGGTTTCTTTAATTATTTTGGGAATATACCAAGCAGTGGTATAGCTAGTTTAAATGGTATATCTATTTTTAGTTTTTTGAGAAATCTGTATACCAATTTCCATAATGGTTGTACTTTGCATTCCTACTAACAGTACAAGAACAGTTCTTCCCATCTCCCCCTATCTCGCATCCTTGCCAGCCTTCATTATCTTTGTATTCTTTTAAAAAAAAGTTTTGGTACCAGGAATCTAACTCACAACTTCACACTTGCCAGGCAGGCACTGTACCATTGAGCTACATCTCTGACTATTTTTGTATTCTTGATAATAGCCATTCTAATGACGATGAGATGGAATCTCAATGTAGTTTTGATTTGCATTTATCTAATGGCTAACTATGTGGAATCTTTGTATATTTATTGGTCATTTGTATTCTTTTTTGTTTTAATTCACTTGTTCGTTTATTTATTGGGCTATTTGGCTTTTTGGTGCTAAGTTAATTTAGTTCTTTATGTATCCTAGATATTAATCCTCATTGGAATGGTAACTAGCAAAGATTTTTTCTGTTGATTATTCCCTTTGCTGTGCAGAAAGTTTTAAATTTGATATAATTCTCTTTGTTGCAGAATCAACCATTCTAGAAGTTCGTGGTACCTATGGACCCAGACTGGAGAATGGTATTAGAAATCATGACCGTGTACTGTATACATATACCTATAATTATTTATGTGTGTAGCAATCTGCATCTATATTAAGGTTAATGAGTTCACATCAAAATGCCTACAATTCTATTTTCTGATAGAACTTTGTCTTTCACTTTTCCATTTCTCCTAATTTCTAAGGATAAAGTTACACTAATGTTATGAATGTAAATTTTTATCTGTCAGAGTATTAGTGATAAGTTTTTATTTTTAATTTTTTTTCCTTACATAATCTCTATTTCCTAAAAAGAAAACCCACAAATTGGGAAAAAATTCTAGCTGACTGTTCTTTGGAAAAAGGTCTTTTATCTAGAACATATAAAAAATTAAAAAGCATCGCCACCCCCAAAATTCAAAGACTCAATCCAGAAATGGACATCTAAGATGAATACACATTTCTCAGATAAAGAAATACAAATGGCAAACAAATACATGAGAAAGTGTTCAACATCATTAGTCATTCAAGAAATGCAAATTAAAACAACATTGAGATTTCATCTCACCTCAGTAAGAATGGCTATCATTAAGAAATCAACCAATAACAAATGCTGGCAAGGTTGTGGAGAAATAGGAACTCTTCTCTACTGCTGGTGGGAATGCAGACTGGTGAGACCATTGTGGAAATCAGTTTGGCGATTCCTCAGCAAACTAGGTCTAGAGGTCCCATTTAATCCAGCTATTCCCCTTCTTGATACCTTCCCATAAGAATTGAAAACATTACAGCACAGCAATATATGTGCATCCATGTTCACAGTAGCACAATATATCATAGCTAAATTGTGGAAGCAACCCAAATGTCCATCCACTGAGGAATGGATAAAAAAATTGTATTTTTATATAATGGAATATTATTCAGCTATAAAGAAACATAAACTCGAGACTTTTACAGGCAAATGGTCACAACTACAGACCATACTCGTGAGATAAACCAGACCTCCAAGGGTAAGCAACATATTATTTCACTAGTGTAAGAACCTGAAAGAGTGAGTAAAAATTAAGGGGTATGATAGACATTGTGAAATGAAAGAAAACTGCTCAAAAGTAAAGAGCAACTGGGATGAGGGAAAAGAGAAAAGACAGAAGGGGAAACTGTGTACATATGTACATAGTACATCTTTTAAGAAAGAGATAAATCAGACCTCCAAGGGTAAGCAACGTATTATCTCACTAGTGTAAGAACCTGAAAGAGTGAGTAAAAATTAAGGGGTGTGATAGACATTGTGAAATGAAAGAAAACTGCTCAAAAGTAAAGGGCAACTGGGATGAGGGAAAAGAGAGAAGGGGAAATGGTGTACATATGTACATAGTACATCTTTTAAGGGGAAACTATGTACATATGTACATAGTACAGTCTTGCATGTCTCTATTTGTTTTCCTCAGAAACCACTTTGAAGATATCAATATGGAATAAAACAACCATTGTTAATTTCCTACCACTTTGTAATTCAGCATTGCTTGTATTGTTCTTATGCTATCTTGTAAATGGATGTCTGTTTGTTAATATGTTTTCCTTTTATTTTTTAAAGTAAATTTAAAAACTCTGTTTCCTCTGACTTTCCAGGCCTACTACTCCCCCTGTGTGTTCAACCTCTATATTTTCTGTGAGACACTTTCTTATCCACTCATTTTTAATAGTAGGGTACAAGATATCCACTTGGACACTCTGAGCTTTGTGAGTGCAACATGTTGGTTGTGGGCATTACTCTAAAGCAAGAGCATCTTAGCCTTTTATGTTGTTGTTGCTGGCAGTCTGGTGAAGCTCATTGGTTACTCCTGAATTTACACGTTTAAATATACAAAATAGAGTATGTATGAATAAAAAAGAATTTTTTCAAAAAAGAGATAAATGCATCAAAGTAGAGTTATTAAATATAAAGAACAAATCTGTGACATACAAATGTATATGCTTCTTTTTTAGTACAGTAAATAATATCTAATGGCATATCTGATTACTTACAATAATGAATACAAACAATATTTTGAAATGTCTGAAACATTTTGAATGTGACAAGTATTCAATTTACATCACTGGATTTATTGCTAAATTTTCAGTTAGGCTTTTGCATATACATTTATGAAAGAGGTCAGTTTGCAATTTTTGTTTTTTCAATGTTTTTGTCAGATGTCAACAGCCAGCTGATTTTGATCTTATAAAATTATTTAAGAAGTGTTGCTTTTTTCCCTGTTTTCTGCAAGAATTTCTTAAAAGATTAATATAATGTTTTTGAAATGTTTAGATGAACTGAATGATGAAATGATTGAGCCAAAATTTGCTATGTAAGATGATGTTTAAATTGTATAGTCAGTTTCTTTTTTCTTTTTTGGCACCAGGTATCAAACTCAGGATCTAGTGCTTGCCAGGCAGTAGTCAGTTTCTTTAATAAGTGCTAATTATTTGCATATTCTAATTCTTCTTGTAAGGGTTTTGGTAAGTAGTATTTTTTTTAGGAATTTACCTATTTCATTGAACTTGTCTAATCCTTTGCTATAATGTACATAGAACCTATGTTTTTTATTTTATCTCTGTAGAAACTAGAGTTTTTTTATTTTTTCTTAATTTGCATTTTCTTTCTTTTCTGATCACTCTTAAGATGTAACTAATTTTATTAATCTTTTTCAAAAAACAAACTTTTACCTTCAATTTTTTTCTCTACAATTTGTTTTCTATTTCTTTCAGTTTTCCCTCTTATCGTTACTACTTCCTCTACAGTTTTAGTTTGCATTTGCTATTCTTTTGCAGCTGCCTAAAATGGAAATTTAGATAAGGAGTTTTCAGATTTTCTTTTAAATTACATACACACACACACACACACACACACACACACACACTCCTCTCTATGCCTCTTATTAGTTTTGATATGTGTGTATTCATTATAACTTGGTTCAAAATGTTTCATAATATCTATTTCTGTTAAATTCATGAGTTATTGAGAGATTCATTTGTTAATTTGCAAGTTACTTCCTGATATTAATTCTCTGACACTAACTAGGTGAGCTATAATCCAATTCAAACTGTGATACTACATAGAGTTGGCACAGAACCCCCAGTTTAAGTGGTTTATTCCTCTGTGACTGCCTCCACTTCAAATGCTGGTCACAACCGCCAGGGTCCTCAAGTCACACCAGTCCTGTTAGGCTAACTACAGGCCAGGATTTCCCATCCCTCATGGCTGATAATTTGTTAGTGTGGCTAACAGAACTCATGAGAGTACTATACTTAATAATTAGCATTTTATGTTAGAGGATCCAAATAAACAACCAGATGAAGATGTACATAGGCTGGAAGAGTCCTACACGTGAGACTTTTGTTTTCGTGGAGTCAGGTGCAACTTTCCAACAGTACATATTCTCTAATCAGGAGGTTCTCTCAAGCCTCTATGTTCAGAGATTTTGTCAGTGTTTTATTACGTAGTTATACTAGATAAAATAACTGGCTATCAAGCAGAACGCCAGGCTCCCAGGAGAGGAGGCACCTTGGGTCGGAGCTAGGCGATACGCCTGGCCCTCCACAAAAGCATCCCTGAAGACTCGCCTGAACCTCTGAACACGGACACACTGTATCCAGGCAGAGCCTGGTGGTCCCCTGTGCAACCCCCTCTACTCGACCGGACACCGGAAGGCTGAGAAAGCTTGCCAAATATAGTCTTGGAGGATGGGTGCTTCTCCAACAACTGCCATAGTAATTTGTGAGCACTCAATGTTTTACACAGCATAATTCCAAGCAGCCAAGTCTCTTCCCAATGGGAGACTATGAGGGAATAAATAAACCAAAAAGTACAGTTATTACCAATGGGAAGATGACTGACAAGGTGGAAGAACAAGCGAGATGAGGTGGAGATAACTGATTACTCTAAGGAGCCATTATTTCTATAGATGAGTAACAAAGGCGACAATAACATGTAATGCAGCATCTAACGTCAACTCCCTAACATTTTTTTTCTTTTCTTCTGTAGTATGCTATTTCTTTCACTGTTTTTGTGTTAACAAATGCAAAGATAACATTATGTGATATAGCACCCAGTGTTAATTCCCCACTATCCTCTCTATAGTTTAGTATTTCCTTTATTGTTTCTGTTTTAACAAATGCAAAGATAATATTATGTAATACAACATCCAGTGCCAATTCCCTACTATCTTCTCTATAGTCGGATATTTTCTGTATTGGTTATTGTGATATTCCAGTTTATATATCCTCAAGCTTTTGTTTTAAAAATAAAAATAAAAAAACTGGCTATATACAATAATTGGATAATATGTTTCCTAGATGTTAAGGAATACAACTGAAAGTCCTGTGCCTCTCAGTAGGGTTTTCTGCTTTTTTTTTGACACAACCAGCTCCTTCCTGAACATTATCTAAAGGTGCCTCATGAGTCAGCTACTAACATAAACTCAGATATGCTACTGACATCATCAAAAGTGGCATTCTGTGGATAATTTCTCTTTCTCGGGAGATGCCAACAGTTCTCAAACTCTGCCAGGAAGCAGAAATAGGAAAAAGAACAGACATCATTTATGTCATTAAGTAGCTGGAAATTTTCTAGTTAACTTTTCCTTACATGTTTTCCAGTCTATTTTCGTTGTGTTCAACAAACATATTGTAAATAATTTTAATTTATGTAAAATTTGTGGGAAATGGCCTTGACCATTTCCTGGAATAGAATGACTTTTGACCTGGAATATGATAATTATATTAATATTTTATGCACCTGAAAAATATGTGCTATACAGTGGTTGTGTATATTATTCTATATGTGTCACTAAGATTCCATTTGCTACAATTATTTACTGAGCTTTGCGTGAAAGAGTTGTTCTAATATCTACCAGGAAAGAAATTAATGATTTTCATTGTGGAAATTAATGATTTTAGTTGTGAAATTATCTATTTCTCCTCCTATTTCTCAGAAGTTTTGCTTTATACACACAATGAAGGTGTATTTAGGGCACACAACTTTAGAAATCTAATATTTTTCCACCGGATTGATTTCTTTCTGTTAATGAAATGTCCCTTTTTTTGTCCTAGAGTGCTTTTTGCCTTAAAGTCTATTTTGTTTGATGTTAGAAGAATGATAGCAGCTTTCCTTTATTTTCCCCTTTTCATCAACTTTCACCATAAGTATAATACAGGGCAATTGTATCACTCTGAGAAGCTCTCTGGTGCCTTTTGAGTCAATGCACTCCCTTAAACACCAAAAGCTGGCAACAACTGATCTGTTTCTGTCACTGTACTTTTGTAGTTTCTAGTGTTTTATATAAAAGGAAGTATATGGCATGCAGTCTTTCATGGCTCCTTTTATTCAGTTAGCATGATATATTTGAGATGTACTCACATTTTTAAGGGCACTAACAGTTTGTTCATTTATGCTGTTGAGTAAAATCCCATGGTATTTATTTGAGAAGAATTGTTCCAGATTTCGTCAGGAGTCTTTTCAAATTATCTTCATCATTCTTTGATCATTCCCTTTCCTTCTGGAAAATATGATCTTTTAGGTTTATATTATACCTCATCTGACTCAGCTCTACATTTTTAGCTTAAAACTTCACTCAAAATTTTAACTTTTTTGCCTGAGAAACTATTTTTAAACCATGCAATTTCAGTGTATTTATGAATAAACAATGGTGAGAGTCACAGGTATTCTTAAAATCTCAGGGGAAGACTTTTTATTGTGATTTCTTTAACCTTTATCTACAGTAAGCCAGACATTTTCTTTGCTATTTACCTCTTTGTGTGCATTTTCATTTGCTTTAACCCATGCTTATGAAAGCACCCAGCAATGTACTATTAAATATTTAGCAGTGAACATAAGGGGAAAAAGAGGACCCTGATTTATAGTCTAGCAGATATCTGTGTTGTAAATACTTCCAGACATGACATATTAAAAGCCACTAACATAAAGCTGATTAGCTTGCAAAGTTTAACAACTGATTTTCACAAGCAAGTACAATACTTCTAACCTAGGTTTATGTGAGTAAGACTGCATGGGCATGTATTGTGCATAACCATGACTTAGATCAATCCCCACCTTTACAAGTATGAAAGTTCTTGTCCACAGAATTCTATGCATGCATTCAAGACATTTAGTACTCATATTTTCTTCAAAAATTATTTGTTTTGCTTCGTTATTAGCCTCAGAAACTTTTGTACTCTTCCACTGATTTACAAGTTTCTGTGTGTGTGTGTGTGTGTGTGTGTGTGTGTGTGTGTGTGTATTGTATATTCTCATACTCTATGTTACAAGTACTTCAGGATGTGTGTCTGTCATATTGTCTGAAATGGATACGTCTAGAGAACTTTCTCATGAGATGTTAATCCATAGAAAACATAATCATATTCTTAGGCAACAATTTAAAAAGATTTTATTTAATAACTGAACACTTGGAAGTATTTATAAAAATACTTTCTTCCACATATATTAGTAATTGAGTATTCAGCAAATGAAAGCATTTTTACTTATCACCAAACCCAAAATGAAAGCACTTAAAAAGGTCAACTATTAGTATGCCTTTAATAGTCATTTTTCTCATTGGTGGGACCTGTCTGATAGCCACTTTCTGATAGCCACCTGTCTGATAGCCACTTAATGGCAGAGAGATTTAATTTGGCTCCTGGCTCAGGGGATCCCATCTGGCTGCAAGAAAGAAATGTCACGGGGCATATGGAGGCAGCTGCTCGTCTCGTGGCATCCAGGACTCCCAGGGAGAAGGAGGAGCTTGGGATGAAGGTGTACCTTCCAGAAGTCCAGGGACACAGGTCTTCCAACCAGATCCTACCTCTTAACGGTACATTTAGCTATGAATTCGTCAAGGGTTGAACCCACTGATGGTCCACTTTGATAGGTTCCCTCCTCTCTATGTATAGAATCTATTGGTCCAAGCACCTCCTACAAACCCCACTTCTGAACACATGAGACTTTTGGGAGACATTTTATATCTAAGTCATAACAATCCCTGAATAATTTTATTACATAATATACACATTGTTTGAATGAATGGTTTTCAAACTTCCTCAGTGGAAGTCTCATAGTCCCATTAATTTGTTTTGGATGCTACAAGGGGCAAAGAAAATTGAAAAGGAGGTATATTCCAGTTTCAATTTATATTGGATTTATACTGTCAGACTTTAGTGCAAGATTTTGTTTGAAGGTCAGTTTCACATCTGTTAAAAATTAGCAGCATTTATCCCCTCTCATTTTGTATGACATCTTCACAGGCTCGGAGATGTTATTCCCAGTAGAATTAAGACATATTGTAATGCAATTGAGTTTCTTGATTGGGTATGTGTTTTTCCAGCCATGGGGCATTCACTCGCACAAAGTCCATTCCACCAGACAATTTTAAGACAGGAAGAGCTAGTGATTATTGTGTAGGTTATATGGTGAAATTATTTCTGAGTCATTGGCATGCTTAGAATTTTATATGGCTGCCATGGATTTTATTTTCTTATAAATCTTTTTAAAGTCAGCAGATAAGCATATTGAGCATTTCATTTTCGTTGTGACTTTTGTTGAAGTTTCTAGCAAACAGAGAAATCATCAAAAGGAAGGTAATGGTAATGGAAAACATTAGCAGAAGAGAAAGAGAGAAAAGATAAAGCCATAAATGACTTGTAGAAACTGAAGAACTGACCAAGTTCCCTCTAGCAGCATGAGCAGCAACTCTCTGCCTGCAGAATGTGTGTATGTCTGTGGGTGTGGTGTGTTTCATGACTTCAGCATCTAATCTTTTAAGTAAAGTGCACAGTTAAAAGATGAGATTTGGAGGTAGAGAGTTAAAGTAAAGCCCTGGTCATCTTGTCTCTCACTCTATCTAAAGTTTTCTGGAGTCTAAACATAACTGAGAAAGAATAAAATCTGTATAATGTTCTCTCTTTGCCCAAACTTACACTCTCACCCTTACTAATATCAGCCTTTCTAGGGTTTTATGGTTTTTTATTCTTTTCTCAGATTGTATGGCTAATATTCTATATATATCAAAATTAAATCCATACATATTTCATAAATTTGTGCTTGGTAAAAAGAATGAGGATAAAATTCTTCCATCATGTGAAAAGAGGAAGTTTTGTTTTGTTTTGTTTTGATCTTTGCAGTAATAATATTGGTCAATTGCTAAACTCTCTGAATATGTTTAAGTGCAAAACATAAGGTTGGTAGTCATCATTGCCTTTTTCCTTTCTCTTTGCTCCAGTATTGCTTTAGTCAGGAATCTCCAGAGAAACAGAACCAATAAAGTATACATGCATATATAATTATTAGTATATATCATATTTTTAATGAAGAGTGTGACATCCCATGACCTGCAGTTGGCATGTTGGCTACTGTGAAGAACCACTGGTATAGTTCCAATCCAAGTTCAACGAGTTTAAATACAGGAGTTCTGATGGTAACAAGTTTTAACTTGAGTATAGGAGGCTGATGTCCCAGCTTGATGACAGGCAGATAGAGAGAGGGACTTCATGTACTGTCTTGTTCTCTTTGGTCCCGGGGTAGATTTTATGATACTCATTTACCGTTGGGAGGGTGATCTGCTTTATTCAGCCCACCAATTCAAACACTAATCTCATTCAAAAACACTCACAGGCCCACTCAGAAGTAATGTTTAACCAAATATCTGGATATTCCACAGTCCGATCAAGTTGAAACAAAATTAAATATCACAAGCATTTTATTAGGCACCAAGTCCTGATACCTCTAATCTATCTGCTCTTCTCCATGGTGGCTTCTCTCCCAGTCCAGTCAGTGTCTTAAATTCTTCCCTCGCTCTCTGTCTCTCTGTCTCTCTGTCTCTCTCTCTCTTTCTCTCATAGTCTTGCCTTCATGTGGTTAATTTTATACAAGGCCTGTTAGAGAATATAATGTGGCAAAGTGGCTAGAATCTGAGACTCATAAGCCTTGTGAGTTTCTCAACTCTGGGCAAGTCACCCGAGTTTTCGCAGTCTCTAGTTTGCCTTAAATTATTTATATGACAGTGTTTTGTACACTTTGGAGAACCATACAGACATAAGATTAACAATGATATTGCTATATGTAAATTATATTTTGTTCTCCTAGAATGGAACCTATAAGCAACTAAGACAGCTCTTTGGATGCATAATTTGAAACTTTTTATTCTGTATTTCAGAGACAGGGATATGTATTCGAATTATCTTGGGTCAGCATAGTGGACAATTTACATTGTAATTTTTTTTGAAGATGAAGAAGGTATACATATGGTATGCAAACTACACTGATCTTATATCCATTTTACTGCAGACATTGTATTCTAGGGAATCAGGGAGCATGCTGTTTGAAAAAATGAACTCAAAGGCAGACTTCTTCTTTTTGATCCAGTAATAAACTGTAATTTTGGGTTATTCCACTATTCCTATTTTTAATTTCTTTGGCTTTAAAATATGGCTAATGTTTATTTGATTGTAATGATGGTTAAGTGAAACTAGGCATGTATAACAGTTACAGATATCAGCCCCTAAAGTCAGACATGTAAAAAATAAAATTTTATTTAATGATTCAATTTAATTTGTTTTGATAACCCCCCACTAACATGTTAATATTATGACTTAGTTATTGCAGACTGGTCAGGCCTCTAATCTTCCAAAAGATATGCAGTGAAGGTTTAAAGAAGTCAAGCTGTATGATCTTTAGGGCTTCAGGAGAATCAAAACCCTCAAGCAGAATTTGAGATTCTTTGGGGGCTAGGAAAAAGATCTTCTCTGGGTGGCCTGTATTTATTTAGTCATCACTAAAAGGAGGGGAATGCTGAAGAAAGGTGAGAATCTCTGCAGGACCATTCAAACACCTTAGAAGAGTGCTCAAGGACTTCTCCAAGTAATACATTACGTGAATTTAGGGGAACTATGTTATCTCCAGAAATGTCCTTACCACAGGAATGAGATGCCTGCAGTTGCAGTCTTTATCTAATTTATCGAGGCTGTAGCCAGGTGTCCTTAGCTGTGGCCTTGTCTGGTCCTTTGAGCCATCATGGCTTCATAAGCCACTGCAGGCCTCAGCCGGGACCAGTGACTCATAAAGTTTCACTTATTATGAGTCCACTGCCCATCTCCAGACAAGGGGCCTAAGCCTTGGACATATTCACAAGTAAACATGAAAAGCCAACTGGTTAACTTAAATCCTGCTCAGAGCCACTTTGTAGTGGTCTCCATCACCCTGCTCTACCAGGCAATTGTGAATTTAACCTCAGATCTCCACAGATTTCCTATATGGTCTCAGAGTTGTTCGAGTTCAGTGTGGTTAGCTGAAGTGTGTGACTTGTGTATACAACTTCAAGTTTTCTAGAAGTCACATTTTAGAGAATTGGAAGAAACATAAATTTAAATTTAATAATCCATTTTGACTCAACATATTTGAATATTATTTCAACATATAATCAATAGAGAATATTAATGAGCTATTTTACTGTAATTGCTTTGTACTAATTGTTGAAACCTGGTGTGTATTTTACATTAACAGCATCTTAGCTCAGACTAGTCACATCTCAAGTGCTCAGCCACACACATGGCAGGTGGCTACAGTACTGGGCAGCACTGCTGTGGACACTCAGACAGATGAGGGCTGTGGAAGCACACTGGGTACAGCTGCCATTCCCCTGGCCCACAGTTCTCCTGTTTTTACCCTTAGTTAAACAACAAAAAGGAAGGGGGACTACTGGGATAAAAATCAAGACTTTTATATCAAAACATCATATCACATGAGCTTATTTCAGTTCTTACGTTATACAAAAAATCATGATTATTATAGCTAAAACCTTCCATCATATCCTCTTATTTTTTACTTTAGCTTCATCTCCTCATTTATGTATTTACTTATATCTGTATGTATGGCTTTCCAGAACAACAGTTTCTTTTAAAAAGGTCTTAATCTAGGACAACTTGGCCAGCATGAACCTTTTTTGTTCAAGGGAACAATTGCAAAAAGAGATAGTTTTATTTATGCAATGAGTCATTGCTTGTTAGAAAAGTAAAGACATTGAAAAATAGCATCCCTCACAAGTATGTCTCTAAATACCTTCCGTGGTTCATTTTCAGAGGTTGTTCTATGCTATTTTTAAATACATAGGAAAATTTGAATAGAATCACTTTGACCTTAAAAGTCCAGATCTGTTGTTGTATTTGTCATTTGCGCTACCACCTTTCACACATTTTCTTTTGGATCTCTGTCAAGGGAAGGTAAATGAATTAATTACACGTAAAGAAGTTAGAGGCACTTAAAGGCATACCTAGCACATGTTAAATATCCAATATTGATCAAATGCTTTTTAAATTATTGAAATGATCCTACTGAGTATTATTAAAATCTTTACAGGCAAGAAATCCACCTCAGAAAGAGTGAAAAAGTAAGTCAATGCAGGAGATAGTGGTCAAACCCAAGCAGCCTAAATCTGAACCTTACACTCCATGCTATTAGGCTTTACACTTCTGTGGCCCCTATAATTTTAAGTGTGAGAGGCCGATAGTTCTTATTAACCTACTAGGAGATTGAATAACAGACTTTAATTAACACATATAGGTAAAACTGTCATCTGATAAATGCAGTTTGTTTACTGAGTATGGTTTCTCAAAGCATAGTTTTCTATAGCACAATTGTATGGGATGTCCATTTATATCACCTGTATCTGGATAGTGGTTTATAGTATGTGTATTTTCCTTTGCTCAGGTAAAGGATGGGAAACATAACCTGACTTCCACTTGTAGTAATAATACTAAAGTAATTCTTCATGCAATGGAATGACAAACAGCAAAAAAATTGCACACTGAAGGCATTTACAGGCACAAGGATGAATTGCTCAAACATAGGTTGAATAAAAGAAGGTAGACACAAAATCTTATAAATAGTATGACTCTGTTTACAAACAAAACAGTTGTGTTTCAGGATGTATATTTAGATGGGAAACAGTAACAAAAAGAAGGATTTGAGTATGAGAAAAAGTATGATTGTTATTCTCTTCGGTGGATAGAAAGAAACTCATGATAAAGAAGAGGCTTCAGGGGAAAGGACTTCTACAGAATGGTAACTTTTTATTTGCTGACTTGGGTAATGATTACACAGCTGTTTGCTTATACCAGTTTATTAAGTTATGTGCAAGTTTTTATTATGTGTATTATATTTAAAAATAAAAATGTTTGAAAGGTTAGAAGAATGTTACAACACGTAGGCAGTGAAGAACCCTGCAACAGTGCTGGCATCACCACTGCACAATGTTGAATAGTTGGAAAGTATATGTTTGTTTTTTCACTTGTGTTTGGGTTGGGGAATCTCTACAAAAGAAGCACCAAGTGAACTTTTAAAGACATACATTCTATTGTCTCTTCGACCCTGGATTCTCAATCACTTCTTCAGCATTATTTATTGAGCACCTATGTTCCAGGCACTACAGGTGTGAGAATACTGCTATGAACAAAACAAAAGAAGTCCCTACTCCTAGGGGACTTACAGTCTAATAGGGCTGTTGAAAGATCTAAAAATCACATAGATACCTATGTGACTCAATATAGAAACAATTTTTAGTACACTACAGTTTTCCTTAAATACTTAGTCCATATTTACAGAAAGACATATATGAGTGAGGTTAAAATTTATGGAAAGTTAGTCTCTATTACATCACAGAAAATCCAACACACTTTTATTTTAATTGAAATTTTAGAGCCAATGCAAGTTGAAAGATAGACATCAGGAGAATAGAATTCCTATTCTATTTGTTTGGCAAACATTCAGGTCCTACTACCCTCTGTCATTATTCTCTTAAGGTTTAAAATTATCCCACCATCAGTGACCACCAGGACACCAGGACAGGTAGCTTCCAGCCACACAGGCACACACGCCTTTGGCAGGTAGAGTAATCAGTGAGACCAGCAAGGTGGAAGTGTCTGAATCAGCAGCAAGGAGCCAGCAGCCAGAAGCTGGGCTGTGGAGAACTCCTCCAACAGAATACCAGTCCCAGCCCCCACATCCAGAGGTTAAGATCATCTCCATACCCATAATGCCATAGAAAATTTGGCTGAAGTACACGGAACATCTCTAGGATCTGACTTGATCACTGTCACAAAACCGTGAACACCAGAGGTAGTACTTTACTACCTGTATTTGTCTGACTGGATATCCTTTTCCAGTCTGGTTGGATCTCATCTAATTTTGTTTTGTATTTTGTGGTTACTTTTCTTTGGGGGATTTATTTCTCCTTTTTTTCCTTATTTTCTTTCTTTGTTCTTTTTTCACTGTTTAGGCTCCTTACCTTTCTTTTTGTTTCTTCTACTTCTTTTTCTCTCTTTCAACTAATTCTTGAATTTATATTTCAAGTGGGTAAACATTGTCTTTTCCCTTTCTGATTACTCCTTCATTTTCTCTTTCATTTTTGGCCTCTTGTGTTCTCCAGTTTCCCAAAACTCAGGTGATCAATTTTTGACCTCCAGCCTTGATTCTACTATATATGACCTTATTCACAACTTTATCTTGTCCCCTACCTATCTTAACCCCACTCTCACCACAACAGCATAACATCACTCCAGTAAGTAGAAAACCACTGCACAGAAGTACATGGTATATGTTTTATTTTATTATAAATCTTTAGAATTTGCTTGTGTTGTTAAAGATATCATGTTAATAGTTATCACAGTTTTTTAGTAGCTAAGATGCACTTGAAACTATTATCATTATTAACTACTACTTTAGCCAGGATAGCATACATGTTATAATGAGCTTTTCTCTTTGTATGATAGCACTGTGACTATATGGTGTCATAGTCATCACCACAGTCAACCAAAGGACTAGATGCTGACCCAAATAGTAACTTTTCACCCTTTACAAATTGGAAAGGCAGCTTCTTGGGTTAGCTAAAAGAATCACCTGCATTTAGAAGACATCCTTGAAGAACAGTTATCTCCTGAGAAAGCCTCAATACTAGTAAAAAGCTATCTACCATAAGAAATTGGCAAGCATCAACATAGAAAACAAAATAAAAGAAAAAAAAGAAAATACAAAATGACAAGACACAAAAGCAAAATGCAATTCCAGACTCCCAGCCCACCCAGGATAAGCCTGCAATACAATGAGATAAAATTGGAAATCAAACACCAGCCCTTTCTAAAATGATAGCAACAGGAGTGAAAGAAAAAAACAAGTGGAAAAGGCTATAGAGAAAATAATCTCTCAGGTGCAAAAAGAAATGATGCTTAAAACCTAAGGTATTAGAGTATGCACAGATAGAAGAATAAATGAGCTTAGTAAAATGCTGGAAACCACAAATGTCCAACAAGAAAGAAATGGAATTCATGAAACAGATCCAAACAGAAATCCAAGAGGTTAAAACCTCCATTGAAAGTATATGTAACAGATTGAATGAAGCTAGAAATAGAATAGCAGATGTTGAAGAAAGAATTATACTTAGTGATTGTGAAAAGAAAGATACCTTAAGAATAACAAGACGATGAAAAATCAATTCAACAGCTGTAAGATGAAGCAAGGAAGAATAACATAATATTCATAAGATTGACTGAGGTCAATGAGAAACCTGGAGACAACACAAATGCAATAAATGGACTCTTCACAGAAATAATGGCAGAAAACTTCCCAAGCATTATAAAGAATTTGGCATACAGTTAAGTGAAGCATATAGAACTCCCAAAAGCTATGACAAAATAAAACTTCATCAAGACATACAATAATAAAAATTCCAAAAATTAAGCATAAGAACAAAATATTAAAAGCAATTAAAGAAAAGAAACAAATCACCTGTGAAGGAAACCTATCAGAATCACAGCAGACTTCTCAACACAAACCCTCAAATCAAGGAGAGCCTGGAGTGAGGTATTTCAGCCCTAAAAGAAACCAATCCATATTGATGTACCTACAAAACTATCTTTCAAAATTGATGGAGAAATAAGATACTTCCACAACAGAGAACACCTGAGGAAATTCATGACCACCAAATCAGCTCTTCAGAATACTCCCAAGCATGTATTAGAAAGAGAAAATGAAGACCATATCCACAAGAACATCAATAGAAAGAAGCCCCACCAAGAAGGGCAAGTAATTAAACAGAGGAGAAAGACAGGGAACCAACAACAGGAAAATGACATAGAAAAAATAAGCTGATACATATCATTTGTGACCATCAATGTAAATAGACTCAAATCACCAATCAAAAGAATCAGTCTGACAGAATGGATTAAGAAGCAAGATCCAACAATATGCTGCATTAATGAAACACACTTAACTCAAAAAGAAAATCATGGACTGAAGGTCAAAGGATAAAAAACTATAATCCATGAAACAAGATCCCAGAAAAAAACAGCAGTAACTATTCTATTCAGAGATAACATGAACTTCAAACCAAGACTCATCATAAGAGAAAAAGAGGGATACTACATACTTGTTAAGAGAGGATACCAAGTAGAAAAAATAACAATAATAAATATATATGCACCAAACTCTGGAGCACCTACCTACATAAAACAAATATTATGGATATGAAAAATCAAATAAGCACTAATGCAATTGTAATGGGGAACTTAATATCCCACTCTCACAATTAGATATATCAATCATAAAAAATCAAGAAAGAAATATTAGAATTAAAACAAACATGAATAAATAGACTTAGTAGATGTTTACAGGCTGCTCCACCCAGCAACATCAGAATATACATTCTTCTCAGCTGTACATGGGACATTCTCCAAAATAAAACCAAATATTATCCCATAGAAACTAATTAAGCAAAGGCAAAATAATTCAAATCATCCTATACATATTATCTTACCACAGTGCAATGAAATTGAAAATCTGTGTCTATACTTCTGTTTCTTTAGAGGAGTTCAACTCTTCACCTTCACCTTGAATGTCATCTGGATTCCATACAGACTCTTCAGCTTCCGGCACAGATCCTTTTGCCTTCCAGCATAGACTCTTCAGCCTTCCCTCACAGACCCATTGGCTTCCTGATATGGACTTGCATGGCCACTGCAATTAGCTCCAGATCTTGGGTTGTATTTTTAAGTTTTCATGGGTTTGCTCCCTCTGCATGCTTCCTCATCTGATTCTGTGGGTGGCAATTGTGAGCCAATCTTGTAAATTCTTATACATTCACGTATCTTGTTATATCTGTTTTTCTAGTAAACACTGATACAGGCTCCCACAGACTCAGGAAAGAAGGTCTGAGTTCTGCTTCTCTGTAAAGATGTTGAGACAGGAAACACCATCACTCACATCAGGGAAGCATAGGGGCCTAGGAGCAAAAGAGCATCAGAAACAAGATGATGGGGCATAAGAGTTTAAGCAGCAGTATTTTCCTTCTTCCATGGTGGAGCTTGAACTTCATGGTGCTTCTTTGACCTAAGGCATCTTAAATGAGATGTGACAAAGTCTGTACAATTGGAGACCAAGGTGCTTACTGCAGGGGAGGGGCAATCAATCCAGATGCTGCAGCTTTGGGAGTACTGGAGGAAGAAGGAAGAGGTGGAGTATGAAGCAGGGGCTGGTGAGGCAGGAGGAAAAACCAAGTACCCAGGATGGGAGGACAGGGGTTAAGTAGAAGGAGCATGTTGATGGTGTGGGAGAGAACAGAGGGAATGTGGCAGTTGGTAGGAGCAAGAAGTGAGGGTCACCCTGGAGGAGAGGCCCTGGATTTGGCCTTAGCAGGAGTGCACAAGTGAGCTTTTCCCAGAGAGAAACTCCACACAAACTGCCCTTTCAATGCCTCCATGTTGGTCTATGCAACCCTTAATGGGCAGAGTCAACCCAGACTTCTGATCAACAGAAGTATGAGCTAATAAATAGGGGTTGTTTTAATCTACTCAGATTGTAGAGTTTGTTACACAGCATTAGGAAACTAATACACTTGGCCCATTTGCAAAATGAGGACAATAACAATTCCATCCTCAAAGGATTATATGAGAATTAAAAGTTAACACCCTTTAAGTGTTTAAAATAATAATAACAGGGGCTGAGTACTTAGCTCAGTGATGCAGTACCTGCCTGGCAAGCATGAGGTCCTGAGTTCAATTCCCAGGACACAAATAAATAAATAAAGTGATAATGAACACCAAAAGAAAATCTATGACAAAAGAAACCACAAAACCTACGTGAACACATGAAAATTAAACAACACCCTCCTGAACAACCAAGGGGATCCTGAGGAAATTAAAGAAGAAATTAAACGGTATCTACAATGAAATGAAAATTCTGATACAACATACTGGAACTTATGGGACACAATGAATGCAGTCATATATGTGAAATTTATAATGGTAAGCTCTCACATCAGCAAAACATAATGAAATCAAATAGACAACTTGATGTTGGACCTCAAATTCCTAGAAAGAAACAAATCAAACATAAAACTTGTACAATAGAGGAAATTATAAAGATCAGAGCAGAAATTAATTCAATTGAGACTAAGAAAATAATACAAAGAATCAATGAATCAAAGAGTTGGTTCTTTGAAAGAATAATGAAACTGATAAACCTTTAAATAACCTTATCAGAAAGAGGAGAGAAAAGACTCAAATTCAATCAATTAGGAATGAAAGGAGTGAAATCACCAAAGATCTTGTGGAAAAAAAAGATCATCACTACCTACTTCAAGAACCTGTACTCTAATAAGATGCAAAACACAGAAGAAATGGACAGATTCCTGGACACACATGAATTACTAAAGCTGAATGAAGAAGATATAAATAACTTTAAATAATTTATATCATTCATTGAAATTGAAAATGTACTTTAAAAAATGACTACCAACCAAATAAAGCCCAGGCCCAGGGAGATTAACCTTTAAATTCTACAAGAAATTTAGAGATGACCTAGTGCCACTAATACTGAAACTCTTCAATAAATTTGAAAAGGAAGCAATACTGCCATATCATTCCTGGAAGCAAGTATTATTCTGACACCTACCCCAAAGAAGGACCCAACCAGAAAATAAAACTACAGACCAATATCCCCAGTAAACATAGATGCAAAACCCTTATAAGATATTGGCAAACAGAATTCAGCCAATCATCACGAAGATTACGTGAAGTGACCAAGTAGGATTCATTCCAAGGACAGAGGGATAGTTTGACATATGCACATCAGTAAATGTAATACACCATATTAACAGAGCCAAAGATCAAAATCACATGGTCATCTCAATAGATGCAGAAAAAACATTTGACAAAGTCCAACATGCATTCATGAAAAAACCCTGCAGAAAATTGGAATAGATAGTCTACCTCAATTTGAAAAAAGCCATCTATGACAAAGGAACAGCTAACCTCACACTAAATGGTTAAAAACTGAAAGCTTTCATTCTAAAATCAGGAACAAGTATCATCACTTGTGATACTTGTCTACTATCACAAGTCCACTATGATGACTCCTATTTAATATAGTTCTGGAAACATTAGCCAGAGCAATTAGACAAAAGAAAGAAATACATGGAATAAGGATAGGAAAGGAAGAAATTAAATTATTATTGTTTGTGGATGATA
Organism: Dinomys branickii; assembly: GCA_004027595.1. Lineage (NCBI taxonomy): Eukaryota > Metazoa > Chordata > Mammalia > Rodentia > Dinomyidae > Dinomys > Dinomys branickii. The sequence continues at coordinate 44,767 of PVLD010011459.1, forward strand.
TGATACTCTGAATGGAAGACTGCAAAAACTCTGCCAAAAGACTTCTAGATTTAATAACCAACTTCAGTAGTACAGCTGGACACAAAGTCAACACTTAATAGCATTCCTGTACACAAGCAACAAATTCACTGAGAGAGAAATTAGGGGAACTGTACCGTTCACAATAGCATCCCTCAAAATGAAATACATAGAAATCAATCTAACAAAGGAAGTAAAAGATATATACACTGAAAATTACAGCAACTTGCAAAAGGAGATTGAAGAGTATATCAGAAAATGGAAAGATATCCCTTGCTCATGCATAGGAAGAACCAATATAATGAAAAAGGCCATATCCCCCAAACTGTTATACAGATATAATGCAGTTCCAATCAAAATACTATTAGCATACCTCACAGATTAGAGAAAACATCCTTAAAACTCATTTGGAACCAGAAGAGATCTAGAACACCAAAGGAAGTTCTGGGAAACAAAGGCAGGGAGCATCATATTCCTGACTGGAAATTTTGTTACAAAGCTACTGTGATAAAATCAACATGGTATTGGCAATACAACAGACCCGAGGATCTGTGGAATGGAATAAAAGATTCAAACACAATGCCAAACACACTGCGTCACCTTATCTTTGACAAAGGGACTAAACACATTCACTGGAAGATAGCTTCTCCAATAAATGGTGCTGGAAAAACTGGCTTTCTACATGTTGAAGACTAAAACTAGACACATGTCTTATCACCAGGCACTAAATTAAAGTTAAACTGGATCAAAGATCTATATATATTAGAACAGAAACACTAAATCTACTGTGAGAGAAAACAACTAGAAATCTCAAAGACATAGGTGGAGGCAGGCACTTCCTCAACAAAACCTAGACTGCACAGGAACCACTACAAAGAATAAACGAATGGGCTCTAACCTTATTAAAAAGCTTTTGCACAGCAAAAGAAACCACCAATGGAGTAAAAAGCCCCACAGAATAGAAAAAAATTATATCCAGCTGTTCCTCAGGCAAATGATGTGTCTAAAACATAAAGAATTGAAACAAATCAAAACCCCCAAATTCAAAGACACAATCCAAAAATGGGCATCTGAATTTAATAGGCACTTCTCAGATGAAGAAATAAAAACAAAACATAAACATAAATATGTAAGTTCAACATCACTGGTTACTCAAGAGATGAAAATTAAAACATCACTGAGATTCCATCTCACCTCAGAAAAGATGGCTGTTAATCAGGAAATCAACCAGTAACAAATGCTCACAGGGTTGTGAGGGGAAAAGGAACCCTTCTCCACTGTTGGTGTAACTGTAGCCTGGTTTACCCAGTGTGGAAATCGGTGTGGAGATTTCTCATAAAGCTAGGACTAGAGGTACCATTTGACCCAGCTATTCCCCTTCTGGGTGCCTTCCAGTGGAATTAAAAACATCATATCACAGTGATATATGGGCACCCATGTTTATAGCAGCACAATTTATAATAGCTAAATCTTGGAAACAACCAAAATATTTATCAACTGAGGAGTGGATAATAAAGATGTGGTATTTTTATACCATAGAGTACTACTAAGTCATAAAGAAGGATAAACTTGAGATTTCTATAGGTAAACTGAAGGAACTTGAGACCATACTCATAGATCAAATGAATCAGGCCCACATATATAAACACTGAATTTTCTCCCTAGAGTGAAAAGCTGAAAGAATAAATAAGATCCAAAATGTACTATACTTGTGAAATGGGAAGAAACTGTTCAAAAGGAAAGAGAAGCTGGAATGCGGGAAAAGAGAAAAAAGAAGGATGAGAATAGGAATATATATATATATATATATATATATATATATATATATATATATAATTAAGATAGTTATACTACTAATTTCTCTTAGTTCATTAAAAAAAGTTTTGTTTGATCAATTTTTCATGCCTATATCTTATAATTTGAACAACTACTTTGAAGAAAACAATATGCAATGCATTAACTACTGTTGCTTTCCTATTATCTCATTTTGAAATTTTGTATCATTGTTTTTGTTATTTTTCTTCTTAAAATAATAAAGGAAATAACAAGAAAAAATAAACAAATAAATAAAATTATTCCACCATCATTATTTTTATTCTGTATATATTTTTCCCTTACAAACAGGACTTTGTAAGCAATTGATTCTTTAAAGATGTAATAAAAATTCTCTGGTATTCATTTTGAGCACCTGGGGCTGGAAACTTAGCCCACTGGCATAAGTGCCTCCCTGGTAAGTGCAAGGTCCTGAGTTTGACCCCCGGTACCATACAAAAAAGCTGACTTCATTTTGAGCATGTGAAACATCATGGATCCAAGAGTTTCTTATATTTCAAGTAATAGTTTGAATCTCTGATGAAAGATCTCAGTAAAATTAAAACAAGCAACAATGATATCAACAAAATTCCTCAAAGACATGAGGAGCAGGTCATGTAAAAATCCTGTTCACTGAAGAGAGGCTCTGTGATACAAAATTGTAGAGCTGAATGGAACACTAATGCCAGGTCCCATTTCTCTTAAAGAGAAAAAAACTAACAGAGAAAGTATAATGTTCTTACCTGAGGTCGTCCTGCTAGTGTACATCTGAACTAAATACATCAACCAGGACTCTTCTGAGTCCTGAATATACATCTGTGCATAAAATGGACCAAAACCCCCAGCCTGATGATGTTTACATCATAATGTGTCTATGTATGGACAGAAAAGGAGAAGGTAAATCATAAGTAAAATGTAAAATAAGTTAGCTAGGAGATTACAATACAATAATTGATATGAAGAAAGACAAGCCAGCTATGGCTTGTAAATTGGAAAAATATTGAAATTTTACATTGACTGGTTACAGAAATCTTCAAAGAGAAAGTACATTGGAGTAAGAACTTGCAAGAGATGAAAGAGTGGGGAAGGAACATGTCATACAGAAACTCAGATTTATAAGAGCCAAGGCCAAGAATAGTCTCTTCTCAGAATTTCAGTTGTAAAGTGGGCCTACTAATTCATTCCTATCAGAATAATTGCACAGATTAGATGAGGTAAAAGACTTAGTCATGGATGTATAAGTTGGCCTATAGAAACATCAATCGTAAATATACCAGTCATTTGTTTAGCACTGATTTATTACTGTTGTGAGTGTAAACAAGAACTGATTGACAAGATGAAGAGATTTACAACCTTATTACAGAGACAATGGTAAGAGAATAATTTTAGTTTGCAGTATTTTCTATAATAAATTTAGGGACCCATGGGAAGGTAGAGTATATAATATAACCCACATCTTATAGATGAGGAAATTGAAAAATAGAGATATTAATTAACGTAGCAAAGGTTGTGGATGTCATTATTGACCAATACTGAACTTTGGTTTTCTGACCTACGCTTGTATCAAAACAATATTCAGGCTTATAATTGTAAAAAAAAAAAAAGAGAGAGAGAGAGAGAGAGAGATGTAGGACCCATCTTGTTCCTTAGAGCATGTGTCTACATTTTACCCACTGCTGCACCATGGTGAGGCTGATCAGGGAGGAAACACACCTATTCACCTAGACACGGGCCTTCACCCAGTATTCAAAGATGAGCTTTTCTCCCAGGCCCTGTAGAGCTAGTGAGAGTTACAGAAAGATGTCACTGGAGTTTGCATGGGAAGACAATGCGTAGAGCCCTCCGGATGGTGAAAGGGTAGAGAAAAACAGCTTCTCCTTGTTGTTTTCACATACGACCCTTAATAAAATCTACTAATTAAGTAGAAATTGTTCTTGGAATCTTTCAAATAAGAAAAAGAAAGAATTAAAGCATTTGCTCGAGGTCATATGGCTGGTAGTTGAAGGAAAAAAACCCCACAAAGCCCAGATTTCTATATGGAAAAAAATGGAACAAATCCCCAGCTCTTTCAGTAATTCCATTTGCATTGGCAGGCAGGGAGCAAAAACATAGGGTATGCATACTTTAATACCAGTATATCAATATTGGTTCAGTGGGTATGGGTGTATGCGAACCTTACACCCATAAGTGAAATAAATTGGACACACAGGTACAAATATCACATTGTTTCTCTGGTGTGAGAAACTAAAAGTGTAAATAAGGACCAAAATGAATAACAGATACTGTGAAATAGGAAGAAAATATTCAAATGGGGAGGGGAACAAGAGAGGGGGAAAGGGAAAGAAGAGAAAAGAGAATAGAAGGACAAAATGGAAACAACACTTGTAAATAAGGATGGGAAGGGGTCTTGGAGAGAGAGGAGGGAGAGGGGAATGAGGAAGAATCCAGATATACCCTGTACAGGTAAAAGGTCCCTGCGATGCATGTTGTCATTATGTACATCTAAAGCATAACAATAAAATTAATTTTTAAAATGTAGGATACTGAGAACACTGGGTCTAGGGTCCTTCAAGAGCAAAATGGAGGGAGAGAAGGCCAGAGGACTGAATGATGTCTTCGCTTTTGCAGAAGCTATACCTCCTGCCTACCTTCCCCACTCCTTTTTCATTATGTACATAGTAACCTCCCAAAATAAATTTTACATGTTAGTGCAGTTCCAAACTTGTAGAATTATTGGAAGGATAGAGAAGGTTCCCATATGCCCATATCCACTGAACCAACACTGATATACTGGTATTAATTAAAGTTCATCTTTTAGATGTCCTAGTTTTCTCCAAGTATCCTTTTCTTTTCCAGGATCCTATCTTGGATTAGACTTTCTGTTTGATTGTCATGTTTCTTTGGAAGCCTATTGGTTTTGACAATTTCTTATACTTTTCTTATTTTTGATGACCTTGACACTTTGACCATTAGTTGTTAGTCTCCTCAGTTGGGATTTGTGAGGTTTTACTCATGACTAGACAGGGGTTATATGATTTAGAGAGGAAAACCACAGAGGTAACCATTTGGAACACATCACATCAGGAGTACATGCTATCAATATGAGTCAGTGCTGTTGATGTTAACCTTGCTCACAAACAAAAACCAAATAAGCTCTATGGAGATCCCCAAGTCTCTGTCCCTGTTTTACTTTTGTTTTTTTTTTCCTACTCTTCTCTGATGTCATTAGGAATATTAGGAAAAATAAACCTTAGATGAGAAATAATGAAATGGAGAAATATTTAAAAACAAGATTGTTTTTTAAACTGCATCAGAAAATTGCAAAGAGCCGTGTAGTTTATGCAAATCTGTGCACAGAAAAGGACAGAAATATGACTGGGTAAATAATTTTGGCTTATTTCCTCCAAAATTCTTGAACATACTTCATATTTATTTTCCTGTTTTCCTCCAACATGTTACTCAACTAATGGTTGATTTAAGATTTAAAACCATAATTAAAATTTCCCTGTTGAAATACAGAGACTATTTAGGATGACATATACATGACTCACTAAGATTAAAATGGAAGTGATCTTTTCCTAGGAGTTAGTCAATCAGCCTTTTCCAATCAGCCTTGCAAATTTCATTCAATAAGTGTCACGCTTCTATTTCCTTATTCCTTCACAAACCTACTTCCGTAGCAACTTTAATTTAATATTGTCTTTCTTTTCATTGTTTAATGAAACTATTTTTGTGACAAGGTCTCACTATGTGGTTAAGGCTGGCCTTGAACTCACCGTGTAGCCCAGGCTGGCCTCAGTCTCATGGTGATCCTCTTACCTCCAGTGCCAAGATTATAGACACACACCACCATGTCCAAACAAGTGTGATGAAACTTGAATGAGTTACTGAATAAGACAAAATAGCTAAAATTAGGCCGTTTTGTCCATTTATGTGTCATTTACAATAAATTTGGAAAACAAAGTGCTTCCTACATATACTAAAAATATCTATTTACGTTACATTATGACTTTTTTAAATTACCATAATCATAGAAATAATTTATCTGGAAAAAATAAATATATACACATTACAGTGAGCAATGCCATATATGATCGAATCTAAGTCTACAATAAACATTTATACCATGCACACTAATCTTTACAATGTTAAAAATCCAAGTATTTTGTTTCTTTCAACATTTTATAGAAACATACATTATACATATATATATGAGAAAAGATAAAAGGGTTTCAAATGCTGTCCAAAGACATAGCTATCTTTAACCTCATTTTAAACCTATCATTAACATATAAACCTCTTTAACCTACCATTAACACATTACTCAGTATATACAGGTATTGAGATAGCACATGGAGCCCCATAAATAGGTACAATATATATGTATCACTTTTTTAAAAAGGCACTCTTGCCTAATGGAAAGCACACAAAAGCCAGCACTTGCCTCTGCCCCTGATATAGGGAATGACCTGGGTTTATCTGGGAGCTACCAAGTCTCTGTCCATAGATGAGAGAGTACACCAGGTAGTGACTCAGGTCTCATCCTTCTTCAACAGTCTTTGATTCCAAAGCAACTCTTAAATCATAAACTATCCACAAAACATTTTTTCATAAAGATTTCTGGGCACACAGTCTCAGAAATTCCTTGTGCATCTCTAATATAGCTCCTATGTATTGAAAAATTAATACAATGATATTATCAAAAAGTGCTGAATTAAATTTGGTTTGTATTTATGAAGACATTTACTCAGAACTATGTCTTTCAAAGAAATATCTTACTTGTTACGATTCAAAATATAACCAAATGGAAGAGTCAGTCTCTAATATTTTTGGTTAACCAATTGTGTTGTTTTTATGATTTAAAATGAAGTGAAATTGCTTCTGATGTACAATTTCCCTTGTAGCTGATATAAATTCACAGTCCTTCTCAAAATGGGCACACTCATAGTTACTCATTTGAGAAAAGAGAGCTGTGCATACCTGCACATCATAGGAAAACACCCACACATAAAAAGACTGCACTTTCACCAAGTCCTGAGATGAGAAAACAAAAGAAATCGAATGCCTTCTTACCACCTCCACCCTAACCACACCTTCCTGCCCTAAGCCTGTTGCCCAAACCTGGCTGCGCCCCAGAATATACCTCTTTGAAATCAGAAGATGCTGAGAGGAAAAGGTGAGTGAAAGGATAAAGTCAGCAAGAGAAACTCGTGAAAATATCTGAAGAGCAGGAAATTCAGACAGGTGGAGCTTTCTGGAGTTAATTTCTGTCATTTGAAAATGTAAGACAGCAACTGAGTTTGCTGAAATAACTAGAATTTTGCTCATTTTCCTGTTTATTATGCTGAAAATTCGATGACTTTACAATCCAGTAAAATTAGGATTGTTTTAAAGAAGTGTTGTTTTAATGCCTCTGAATGGATTTTTACCTCTTTAACAGCCAATAGTAATTTTTAAAAATCACTAAAATTCTTTACTTTGATCATTTGGGTCTCTTGACACAGATAACTAATTCAACTTAAGTATCTTCTTACACCTCCTAGATGGTGCTTGATCTGTATACAAAGAGCCAAGTACACTTGTGTAGTGACCTCTCTTGGAACAGTCTTAATTCTTCATTCTCTTCCCTATATCTCTTTGAACTTTGCTTTTTGCATGTAAATTTGCTGAGGCATTTCAGCATTTTCACCTGCTTTGGAGACATGTAACCATCTCAGTCCCATGAAAGAGGAGATAAATTAAAAGATAGACCTAAAACAAAGAAAGGTAAGGTGGTACTAGAGAAAATACTTCTCTCAAGATATAGGTAGTCAGGACTCCAGTCCTCTAACAAGTCTGTGTAGGCAGGGTAGAAGGACATGATAATTTGGTAGCTGGGAGACAGTGAGATGTCTTAATGTTCTATAGCTACTGAGAAGAAAACTAAATGAGGGTTTTATAGGCCTACAGCCAAGCTAGTCACTGCTTCAATATTAAGTCCAAAGCTTGTGGAGCTGAATGGGTAAACCAACCTGCTTTACAACTGTAAAGAACCCATGAAGCAGAATTTTCAGTCGTTATTTGGTATTAGTCATTTTTAAGGAGATTGACCATAGTAATTAATTTTTCAAAGTGTCACTTGGTTTGCAACTGCATATAACACTTTGGTACAAATATGGTTCAATTTTTTAAAAGTTTTCTTCTTGAAAAGTAAAAAAAGCATAGATGAGGAAGAACTTGTAGCTTGCACAAGTCACATTATCCTAGGGTGTTTGTCATTAATCATGCTGCAATTTCTATAAGAACAAAGGGGCACTTATTATATTAGGATGTGCAAACAGTTTGGCTCATTAAATCTGACCTAAGCCAAATGTTTGTCATACTGCTGCAGTGTCAGCATTGAAAAGTAAAAAAGAGAAAATTTTACTAGCATTAGCATTGATTCACTCATGCCTGAGCTAGTGACTAAACTAATAGGTGTCCCTATCCCTAAAAATAAGAGAGAGAATGCAACATCTGGAAAACATCTCAGGTAAAAATGTATGGAAAGTAAATTGATTCAATTTTATCACAACAAATATTTGTTAAGCACTTACATAGGAAACACACTGTAGTGGCAATACGTTCCTAAAGTAAATGAAACTTCCTTTGATATGGTATATATTTTGTGGATTTGTGGGTTTCCTCTGCATGAGGATGAATTAGGTTGGTCAATTTATTTCAATCTCCTTCCTAAGAAAATGATTGTAGGATAAGCCTACTGTTTTCTTGGTATTGGAGCAGTAGACTGGAAATTCTCTTTAGAATTTGAATTTGTAGTTTTTGGCTACTGGGAATGACCGATATTGATCTAAGGCTTAGGACCACTTGAATAACTGGAAGTTTCCACATTGAGCCAGGAGGCTTCCATGTAGGTAATAATTATATTGGAAGTACTGCTTTTGATAGAAAGGAAAATTTCATGGGAGAGCCTTTAACTGGACTCTTGTTCTGTTGTACTTTAAAATTTCCATTTCATTGCAAAGAAAGCGAAAGAATGATTTGGTACCAAAAGGGGAAAAGAAGGAGCAAGAGAAGGAGCAAATGTACTCATCCTTCCATTGGCCAGTTCTTAAAACAATCATATTTGGTATGCAAGCTAGAGATATATGTCACAGATGACAGCCAGGCTTATCTAAGGTGACCACTGGACAGAGTTTTCAATTAAGATAGAAAACCCTAGAGGAGGAGGAGATTTCTTTCAGGAAAATAATAAAGTTGAATTTAAATAGTCACAGAGACTTTAAAGAAGAGGTCTTCCACAGATAATCTGAGTTTGGTGCTCTGGGATAAAATCAAATTTGAGATATGGACTCTAAGACTTGTCTGAATAAAAATAATAGTTACACCTAAACAATGGAATTAGTTCACATAAGAAGAGATCATAGAATAGACAGATAAGAATTTTGTTCTTAATTTGCTAATGTATATATTATTGAAATATTTCTTCTTAAAATTAATATAGGAAGTGTGTGGATAATTTAAAGTATGAAAAACCATTGCTAAGGCAACATTACGGCACTAAGGACTATGTCTATGCTCTGAAAATTTTCAGCATAAATCAACATTAAAAACCACACTAAGTAATTTGATCTTCATTATGGTATCATTTACTGTCTAGTAATTTAAAATGACTTATTAGGACTTCAAGCCGGTGGAGTCAAACTGTGCTGAAAACAGTGCCTTGACACTTTGTATGTTTAGGGCTTTATTATTTTGTTTTACATTTTCAACTTAAGTATTATGAAAACAACCATATAAAAGCTGGAAGAGACTCTAAAAATGAGTCAATCCAAACTTTTCCTTTCACAGGTTATAAAATGCAGGACCCCCACCTCCAAGAGTTAGGCAATGTGGCAACAATGATCTAGCCTTTGGACAGTAACCCAAGTCTCTTTATCGCGATTGTTTGCCTTGAAGTATGGTCCCTGCCCTTCAAGATAACCCACTGCTCATCCCCAAAATTACCTCCCTACACAGACATTAGTCTTTGAGCACTTACACTTCCTTATTCTAGTGCTCTTTACTCTAAAGCTTAAAGACAAAACCAAGGAAACCCTAATCTAGAAATAGCATGTGTATGAAGCATTTCCAGGAAGCTATCTACCTACATAAATGAGATCTGGAGGTCTCACCCATTTTGGAGGCTTTCTAAGTTGAAAAATGGGGATAGTAAATTAAAATAGGGATAGTAAATTAAAACAAGAACTGTGATTTAAAAAAAACACTTTTACTCAGGACTCTCCTCTTCCACCCTAAGGACTTCGGTGGCCCCCGTGCATAATGTAAGTGGAAACACTGAAGTCTCTAAAGGACCACTTTGCCAGTAATGATGCCAGTAATGAAATCTGATTTCCCCGATTCACTTTGGTTTCACATAGATGCCACTTTAGGTTATATATGAGTACAGTATATATGCATACATATATAATATACATATATATATATATATAGCTACAAGACAAATTTAAATATGCATGTATACACATATATTTCATTCTCCTCCAGAACTAGTTTTTTAAGAAAAGAGAAAACAGAAGAACCAAATCACTCTGTTTCAAACATCTCCTGAGTTATTTTACCCAATGATAGAAAAATTAATAAGAAGTTAAGAGAGAAAGAGTAGATGGCACACTTAGTTGAACTGCTAAGTGACTCACTTTTGGACGGAGCCTTCTTGCATGGATTTGCTGCTGGATTCCTATATTAAGTTTGAATTTTACCAGTAGAAATTGCTGCTGTGGCTAACCCAACAGTTCTGATCCTTTGAAAGCAGAGTGGTAGTCCTCAACACAGCAATGATTCCAGAGTCCTCTAACAAGTTTAATGTGAACTTAATGGGGTTCTTATTAAACTGCTGGAAGTCAGAACCTTTACTCCCTCACATCAGTTACCTTCATTGAATTCTCTAGTTTAATAGAGTTTGTACCCCATTTTATAGGGTGCAAAAGTTATGTTCTCCTACAGCTGCATCCCTTTCTTGAAAGAACCCCCCTCTGTCATTTCTTGTTTCTGTTTCGTTTCTAGCTGACACTCATGCAATGCAGATGGTACCAGAAAATTCTTAAGTAGTGAGTACATTTGAAGATATTTCCATTCTAGGTCTTTAATATGTAAACATAGTGGGTAGATTTTTTTTTTACAGGATAATATAAATGTTTATTTTCTGTATGATTTACTTTCCTGTCCTGTTTTTTACAATATAGAAAAGTGTATTCTTTGAATAGCTCTAGTAAATATAAATTTAATCATTCTATCTTGGGATGTGAATAGAACTAAAAAGTTATATACCCAACACTTTCCAAGTAATATTTTAAAATGGTTCCATGAGCATTAATCTGGTGCAAAAAAAAATTCTTTTATCTGTTCATTGAACCTAAGAATGATATACTCAAGGACTTCAGTATTAGTAGAAATTGTGGTCTTTATTTACCTAAAATTTTATTACTGTATTCCTAAGTCAAATTTTCCACAAGTCTTTTTCCTCAAAAATCAATCCATAATATATCTTATAGAACCTAATCTTTTGGGCTTTTGGACTAGCCTGATTCAGCTCTTTAGGCAATAATGTCTTCTATTTCTATAGACATGAAAGAAAAAATTAAAAGGACTAGCCTCTAATTACATGTCAAGAACAAGGTATAAAATATAAACCTGAATCATCTTGATACATCCTCACTTACTCAAAGAGTCATCGACATCAGCATCAATTTGGGTGAAATGGAGCAGAGGCAGGATTACCCACAGCCAGAATCCACTTTCCCAACTGCTGAATCATTACCAGTTTCATCATCTTTAATCCTGCTTGGCTGGCTGCGAGTGGCTCATTAAGCTTGCTCAGCTCTGGATGTTTTGGTCTTCCTAGAGTCTACACACAGGTTCCTGGATACTCTGGTGTTGAGGGAAGCTTGATTAGTGAGTTATTTTCTATTGCTGGATGCAGCATTTTGTGTTTCAACAAGGATGTGAGAGAAAACCCTGCTCATGAGTGTAGGCACATGCTCAGTCAATTTCTTACTTCACATGAATGTGAATGCGAAAATTCATGCCTTACTATGTCAAACTCCTTATATTAAATGCAGAACGAAAAGCTTCTTTTTTCTCCCCTAGCTTCTATCCCACTACATTTGGTCAAAAGCAAGAGTCAACTCATCTGAGTCAATGACAATGAGTGAACTGCTCTAGGTAAAGTGATTTTCTCTATTAATCACTTATCATGAGATTTCGTGCATGCAGATTATAACATTATGAAAATTCCAAATTAGTGCAAACACCTATGGGAGTTTAAATAAAAGTATAACTTTTGCTCTTAGTAGGAGCAGCTCTGCAAATAAAAGTATAACTTTTGCTCTTAGTAGGAGCAGCTCTGCCTTAAATACAATTGTAAATGCACTGCAATAAGAACTAGCTAAACAAAACTTTGTAAATAATCTGTACTGAATTCTAGAATAAATCAGGAGGGCAAATTGAAACGTGCACAACTGTAAAATATGTTTTTGCATTAAGAAGATTTATTACTTTGGTCATTTATGTAGTTTATATGGTTTTTAATTTTTCTCGGGTATATTGCACTTGTTTCCTATTATCTTCTTATAATATGTCATAAACTATTTTTCTACTTTATCTCCTAGTAGGTCTCACATTATGCTTTTGTTATTATGGACTTGTAAGGCACTTTATAAAATTTACATAAAGAATTTACACACAAATCTCCTTGCTTCTCTCCATTGTCCAGCTGAGAAACTAGAGGTGTAAGAGATCCAGTACTTTGTCGTAGGAAAGAATTGTGAAACAGAAACTGTGGACTTCTAATACTCAGTTTCTTGCTAACCTTGGCTTCATACTATTATCCACCCACATCATGTACTTTTCTTTCTTTGAACCTTTGTGTACACTAATATTCCTAATTAACCTCTGCTTCCTACCTCATAGATTCTCTAGGGTTCTGCACTTATGCTATGGAAAGAGTCTAGTTATCTACTTCAATTCTTTTTGAAATTATGGCTCAGTCCAAACAAATCAGAATAAAGGAGGGGAATAGATGTGGCTCCCAGGAATGATGTGGAAGGTCAGAACAGGTCAGCTTTAGAGAAGGTAACATGTCTCCACATTGGGCAATGTGATCTAGAAGGGTATTCCAAATCATTTTTGCAATGTTGTCACATCACCTAATATACTCAACAGTACAGACCTATTCTTTTAAGGCATGACTTCTATGAAAATCTTTTTTTCCTTCTTTTTTCTTTCTTCCTTCCTTCTTTTCCTAATAGAGCAATACCTACGTAGCTATAGCCGTAACTATTTAAAGATAGCCCTAATTTATTTTACCTGGCCCACCAAAAAGTGTTGCTCGTTTCCTTTCCTTGAATTTAGCTTGGGCCTAATAACACTATAATGTGCTAAGACTTCAGTCCAAGTGTTAAAATGGCTTGAATATTTTCTCTTCCTTCCCATTGGAGCCATGAGCCACATGATAAGAAGTCCAGCTACTCTGGCACAGACAGAAGCCATATAGAAAGGCCCTGGAAGATAAACGGCCAGATAAGATGAAGTCTGTGGAGTAGCACGCACATGCAAATCACCAGTTCCTACCTGCAGCCCAATCACCATCTGACCATGAATTAAATAGGAACCCCAAGTGGGGGGGGGGGGGATTCGAGCCACCTAGAAGGTCTAACCAAACAAGGAAATTATGAAGTATAATAAAAATCATTGTCATTTTAGATGGTTTGCTATACAGCATAATTGATCACTTACACCCTAGTCTGAATGTTTAGTAACCTTCAGCAGTTCTTTGAAAGATTTGGACTCCAAATAGGGCAGTCTACAACAGACCTGTATATGCAAAGCAGCTTGATGGTAGAAGCTGTTAGGAGTAAGGAAAAGAGAACTTCCAAAAATGAAATAGCAAACTAGAAAAGGGAAGCACAGAGGAAGAAAAATCCATATTTCTTAGGATTTCAAATTCACATGTAAGTAATTATGAATCATTTTATGTCACAGATTTTGTTTTAAATAAGGGAAATATTGTCCAGTGCACAGGTTTACCTGGGTCTGACACTTCTAGGATCACACCCTGTTTGTGTGTGTGTATGTGAGTGTGTATGTTTGTGTGTGTGGTGTGATCATTCCCAGGTTGAAGAATTATAAAAGAGACTCAATGATAAAAATATACTGAGTTGCGCTTTCAGGATTGGACTAAAGGAAATAATCACTTTAAGACAGTGAATCTGTGTATTTCTGGAAAAGAGCACATTGTTTGGCACATAAGAGCCATTTAAGACTTCCCCAGACCCCCTATATTAGCAGATTGTGTAGTAGTAGTGTGCAGGAAAAGTCTCCAAACACCCATGGATTGGTTCTGGTCCTGTCTTTTATCCAAAGGAGAAGACTGGATCATTGTTTGTCCATCAGTTATTACTTGGCATGTCTGTCTACCTAGATTTTCCACAAAGCCTTGGATAAAACTGAAAAATTTAAAAGAAACATGTAAGTTAAAATGAGCTCAAAGTCACTTACTTCTATTTATTTATTTGGTCTGAAATGATCCCCACATTCACTTACCATATGGCATTAAATCATTCTGGTTCTTGAGTTATTATTACATGATTCAAAGAGTATAATTTACAGAATTGTCAGCCCAGGCTGCATTCTGTCCCACACCAAAAAAAAAAAAAAAAAAGAGAGACCACAGGAGGGGAGAAGAAAAATGCCTGTTTCCTGGTAGCCCATATTTACGCAATTTTCTCCCACCACAGATTGTCTTGGCAGTCTAGACAGAGTCTTGTAAAAGCCTTCCCTGATGTCATCCACATCCTTCCTTGATAAATTCAAAACGAGTCCTGAGCAAGCATGGCTCCTCCAGGGATGTCATACAAATAATTAATGCAGTGCCCCTTGGAGAAGCCTTTGGACTCCAGTGATGCCCACATAAGAGGCATAGACAGATGAGCCAGCCCTACACCATGTAAACATGTGGTGGCGAGTGCAGTTGCTGAAGGGAAGAAAGGAACACACATATGGGCATTTCATGTTTTAAAAGAACTTCAGGAAAAACAAAACAGATTAGAGAAAGAAGTAGGCTACATTTGAGAAAGAAAGATTAAAGAAACAACTTTTTTATGGAAGCCATCGAGACACTGAAATTAATGATTCCTTAAGAGGCAATTAAAAATTCTGTTCCTAAGGGAAAACATAATATAATATTTCATTTTATTTGTAGAAAGGAAAATGTTTCCAGGTTAGAATTTGAAATTCAGGTTAGAAGAGGTCAAATTTATTTTGTATCATCTTATGTAGAGTAATAAATTAAACACACCAACATATGCATTAGGATAGAGGATATAAACCCATGTTAATATTCTCTCATATAATGTGACAAAATATATAGAACATACTTAAACAGATATCAGAGTTACCAATTCACTGAAAATCAATTCCAGTTTGCTAGAAAAGAATTTCTTCATCAGCAAGCCACATCCAGTTATTAAAGGTTTGATATTTTGTCCTAAATTTTTATTTTTGAGTGCTTTCAGTAGGAAGTGGAAGAAAAGTGCTTTTTACACTGCTTTTTAATAGTCTCTTCAGTCTAGTTAAATTCTCCAAAATAAGGGATAAATTGTACAAAAAGCAGCAAGAAGCTCTCAATTCTATTCTCCATGCATTTGCTCACAGTTGGTTGTTTCAGGAGAAAGGAACAGGAACTACCCTGCTGGTTGCTCCTCTCTGTGGCCTCTCCTTTCCACCTTGTCTTGCTTCAGGCCATGTCTTCTTATTGGGAAATTTCAAAACTTTCCTAAGTGTTCTCCTGCAAAGGTCACACTCCTAACTAAAACACAGACTTAATCATGTTTTGTCTTCACTTCAGTTACTTTGATGGCTTCTAAACTGCTTAGTGTGCCCTACTGTCAGCTTTGCTCTGCCCCAATGCTCTGCTTGCCACCTGTTAGAGTCACATCTTCTGCCATTTCCTGGGTCCTCCGAGCATCCAGTGCCTTGAGTGGTTCCTGCCTCTCCTTCAGGAATGCACCG
This sequence comes from Dinomys branickii, assembly GCA_004027595.1. Taxonomy (NCBI): domain Eukaryota; kingdom Metazoa; phylum Chordata; class Mammalia; order Rodentia; family Dinomyidae; genus Dinomys; species Dinomys branickii. The sequence goes on from PVLD010011459.1 coordinate 60,646, forward strand.
CATCTGCTTGGCAGATTGGTACTTCTCTTTTCCATAAAGAAGGTTCTGTACTCTGTCTATCAATCCGAGTGGTCACTCTGGGCTCCTTTAACTGACCAGTCCTGATTCCTAGAGCTGGCACCATACAGAAACAGCCTTGGTCACTTCTACACAGGCCACAGCTTCTGGCTGCACTCACTATGGTTATAAATCCCCCAACTCTGTCTTCTCAGTGTAACCTCATCCCACTACATCCCTCATGGTGGTTTACCTCTGACTTTAACCCTTGAGGTTAGACTTTAGCTACAGTTATGTATCACTTTAACCATGGAAACATGTTCAGAGAACTGCAGAGTTAGGTGATTTCATTGTTGTGCAAATGTCAAGAAGTGTACTTAAACTAAGACAACTCTGCTTTCAAGGGGAAATTATCTAAGGCACCACAGTGGAATAGTGTGGTTCATCCTTGACAAGAAAGGGCTGTGCAATGCATAACTGTACCATTTGTATTTTCTGCCTTGATCATCTCACTCTCGGTTGCAGAGCTTAAGACTTTAGTACACTTTCCAAACTAGCACACTGGCTTATGTCTACATTATCCCTACTCACTACAGGTTTCCCCAGTTCCTTTGGGATCCCATGGAATTGTGTGTAATATATTCTCTCCAGTAAAATTATCTTGGGTTATGTTCAAGTTTTTACCAGATAATGAATTCCTAAAACAGGGTCAGAGTGTCTTACTCTTTGTAGTATCCCTGGGGGTAAAACTTAGTGCTTGATAATTAGCAGTGTTTGTTGAATAAATGGAAGTGACTTTTCTTTTTTTTTACATATTCATCACATTACTGTCTAACCGTTTGCATTGTCAGATTGGTTGGAATACCGTAGGCCTCCAACAAATATATTTAGTAAAATAAATAAGGATATTAAGAGCTTTTCACAGCGGTTGACTTGTTAAATGAGCATAGTGTCTGAATTTCTAGATAAAAGAGAATAAGACATTTTAAAAAACAAAAATATTGTAGCCATATCCTACTCAGCTCAAAACATGAACTCAGTTGAGAGACTAAACTAGGGATATTTTCTCAATTTAAAATTTGTGACTAGGGACAGAGATAGAGCTCGGTGGCGCAAGTGCCTTCCTGGCAAGCACAAGTTCCTGAGTTCGATTCCCAGTACCAAAAATAGAATTTGTGACTAGAATATAGTGTTAAAATACTGTCCAAACTTCTGGGAAGATGGCGACCAGGTGAGCAGCGGAGGGAAATTCTCCCAGAGACAGATCTCTTGCGCGCGGGTGCCGGGTCTGCGGCTGTGAAATTCCAACTGAACCTGTTGCTCTGCACTGCCTGCGCATTAACGGGTCGGCTGGATTTGCCGCGGTGAGGAATGGGCGGGCCCTGAGAGCTGGGCGCCCGAGGCGATCGGCGCGGCTCAGCCAAGTCCACGTACCCCCGAGGGTGATCGTGGCAGGATGGACCCTCCCATCTTCCCACCCTGAACAGCTCACAGGCGGCTGCAGCCAGAAATTTTTGGTGGTGGTGGAGCAGGGCGGTCTCAGAGACCGTGCTCCTCAGGCAGACTGAGCTAATCCAGGCTGCAGACCGGGGATCCACTCAGATCCCCACCCCTGCAGCCAGTGCCATCCTCTCCTCGGCCGGAGAGCAGGCACTGTGGCGGCTGCGGTCAGCAGCTCCTGTGAAAACCGGGGAGGTGGAGAAGCACTGGGGAGCAGCACATCGTGGGCGAGGTATGACATATTAGCAATTAAGGGATCTCCTGCTGCACGATCCCAGGGTGAGTTGATTGGGCACCCTGACCGGATTTTTGAATTGGGCAGAAGCTCTGCCCAGTGAGGGATATCCGAGCAGCACTACTGACTGCACGGACCTCGGGACGGAAGAGCTGGCTGGGCGCCCTGAGCAGATTTTTGAGTGGGGGAGGAGCTCCACCCAGGGAGGAACACCTGAGCGACCCCCTGCCAGCCTGGGCCCCAGGGAGGAGAGCTGTTTATGCTCCCCAGCCAGGTCTCTGGGTAGGGAGTAGCTCGGCACACAAAGCAGCATATGAGCAGCCTATTGAGTGGAACTCTCAGCAGAAAGCTTAAGGGACATTCTCCCGAAGAGGAGTCACTGGAGCAGCCTTTGCAACAGATCTTTGCCTGGTGAACTGCCTGGGTAATTTATTGCTCAATATTTTGAATCTGATACCCAAAAATGGGAACACAGAAGAACAAAATGCAGTCTCAGAACTCAACCCCACCCAGAACAAGTCCTGAATGCGAGGATACAGGGGAACTAGGAAGCCACATACCTGCAAATTCTGAAACAATTGCACCCGAAACGATGAAACAATTCCAACAGGCCATAGAAGAGCTTAAAGCAGAAATAAGCCACATACCTGCAATAATCTCTCAGGCAAAAAATGAACTGAAAACTATAATGGAAGAAATGTTCCATACACCTAGAGAAGAAATAGATAAAAGATTAGAAGAAAGTAGGAAACAAATGGAAACATTACAAGAGCAATTTAGGAATGAATTACCAAGAATGAAACAGGTCCAAAGAGATTGCCAGGAATTGAAAACTTCCATTGAAAGTTTGCAAAACTGCTTAAATGAAACCGAAGATAGAATTTCAGACCTTGAAGACAGCATGGCAGCTTATGAGCGTGAAAGGAAGGATCTCATAAAATCATCAAAGACACAAGAAAAATCAATCCAACAGCTGCAAGATGAGGCAAAACGAAATAATATTCGAGTAATAGGAGTGAGTGAAACAGCAGGAGACCACACAAATGATATAAAAAGAATATTTGGTGAAATAATAACAGAAAAGTTTCCAAACAAGGTAAAAGATACTGAAGTACAGTTAATCGAGGCATATAGAACCCCAACGATCCATAATCCAAAGAAAACCACACACAGACATATAATAGTCAAGATCCCACATATCCAGCAAAAGAACACAATATTAAAAGCTGCTAGAGAAAAGGAACAGATCACCTATAAAGGAAAGCACATCAGAATCACAGCAGACTTCTCAACGGAAACCATGAAATCAAGAAGAGCTTGGAGCGAGATATTACAGATTCTGAGACAAAACAACTTCCAACCCAGACTGATGTATCCTGCAAAACTATCCTTCAAATTCAATGGAGAAATAAAATATTTCCATAACAAAGAACAACTGAAGAACTTCATGAGTGCCAAACGAGCATTGCAAAAAGCACTAAAAGATATTCTAGACAGAGAAATAGAGACCACAATCCCAAGAACAACAATAGAAATAACTCCCTACACGGAACAAGTAAGTAAACATTCAGCAAAAGAAGGAAAACAACAACAAGTAAATAACATGACTAGAATAAGCCAACATATAACCATTATAACCATTAATGTAAATAGCCTCAATTCACCAGTCAAAAGGAAAAGATTGGCAGAGTGCATTAAGGAACACAATCCAACGATATGCTGTATAGAGGAAACACATTTTACTCAAAAGGAAATCCACAGGCTGAAAGTTAAAGGATGGAAAACAACTCTCCATGCAACAGGTCCCCAGAAAAAAGCAGGAGTAGCTGTTATGTTTGCAGACAAGGTAAACTTCAAACCAAAAACAATCAAAAGAGATAAAGAAGGCCATTACATACTAGTTAGGGGAAAGCTGCAAGAGGAAGAGATAACAATCCTAAATATTTATGCACCGAACAATGGAGCACCAAGCTTTACAACCCAAGTCTTAACAAACGTGAAAAATCAACTAAGTAACAACACTATTTTAATGGGGGACCTAAACACCCCTCTGACGCAAAGAGACAGGTCAATTGGACAGAAACTCAGCAAAGAAATAACAGACTCGAACCAAAAGTGTGAACAAATGGACTTAGTAGATGTATACAGAATGTTCCACCCCACAACATCAGAATACACATTTTTCTCAGCTGCACATAGGTCTTTCTCTAAAATTGACCACATTCTAGCCCATAGAGCATATCTACCTAAATGCAAAAGAATTGAAATTATCCCATGCATATTATCTGATCACAGTGCAATGAAACTGGAAATTAATGACAAAGGGAACTCCAAAAACCACATAAACGCTTGGCAATTAGACAACAACCTCCTGAATAACCAATGGGTCACACAAGAAGTTAAAGAAGAAATTAAAAAATACCTACAAATAAATGAAAATGCAAGTACAACCTATCGGAATCTGTGGGATGCAATTAAGGCAGTCCTCAGAGGGAAATTTATAGCAATGAACTCATATATAAAGAAAATAGAAAGACAGCAAATAAATAGCCTAATGCTACACCTCAATCTCTTAGAAAAAGAGCAACAAGCCAAACCAAAAGCCCAAAGAAGGGAGGAGATTATAAAACTCAGGGCAGAAATTAATGCAATTGAGATGAAGAAAACTCTACAAAAAATAAGTGAATCAAAGAGTTGGTTCTTCAAAAGAATAAATAAAATTGATAAACCCCTAGCCAACCTTATCAAAAAAAGAAGGGAAAGAACTCAAATTCATGCAAT